>HG713541.1:0-11493 GCA_000499725.1 Eimeria brunetti
TGCGCAGACGCGCGCTACTCTGTACGGTGTATACTACGCAGGATATAGTCGAATGTCAGAGCTGACCCTTCTCTAATGAAAAGTATTAAAATGCAGGTTAATCGGCCATCAGGTGCCTTGCACCAGACCCACTCCCTGGTAACCTCAGCTATCTCCCTATATTGAACTGCCAATGAAATCCTGCTACAGAAACAGAGAAGACTGCGACACACGCGGCACGCTCTTTCAGATGTTGCAGTCAGTCGCTGGTTTCATAATTTAGGAGGAGCGCATCTGGAGCAGCACCCACGGAACATATTCCAGAACTGGCTGAGAGGCCACTGCTGGCCGCCGGTTCTCCAAACAAATGACCGTAATTTGCACGCATAGTAGACTACTCTTTACAANGCCACTGCTGGCCGCCGGTTCTCCAAACAAATGACCGTAATTTGCACGCATAGTAGACTACTCTTTACAACGCCGGCCGTTTAACATACGTCGCATATGGCCTGAGACAGGTCTATGCCTTTCCAAATACGTCTACATGCGCTACTTTACAAACGCATTTATTTTTTATAATCCTGCAAGCCGAAAAACCACACACACAAAATCCTAACAGACATAAAAGCGCTACGCTAAGGGAGAAGACAAGTTGTGTTCACAAGCATTACACAAGAAGCAACCGCGCTCTAATATACATGAGTGCCGCCTAATCTGCCCACCCTGTGTCGCATGCGCGCTGCACGCTTCATGTACACGACTTTCGCAGCATGAGGCGCAGCATCGATGCTGTGGTATATATGCACTGCTGTAAACGGATTTCTATGAGCGCAGCAACGCAACGCTTGGCAGACAGCAAAGAGCGCATGCGACTCACGCTCTGGAGGCGCCAAATGATTTCATATGAAAACGCCTCTCCTTTCTGCAAGGCGAACAGGCGTTTAGTGGGGCCACTATCCTGCACTGAAGAAACGGCAAAACCCTGATCATTCTAACAATCCACCAATGAAACGCGCGGTTGAGAAATGCAATAATGGCACACATGTCTCATGAAGAGTTAAGTCACCTCCACGAACAGCGGACAGCTACACACCTCAGCACTGCCATATGCCTCCTACAACTCGCGTGCCGCATATTACACGTATAATGTCAATGCTTTAAGACCAGCACGTCTGCGTGTTGTGCACGGGGCACCAAATTCAGTCTCCACAACGACAACAAGGTTTTGATTTTGTGCACTTCACGAGTTCCAAGAAACGCCACAGCAGGGAACTGCATCGTGAAGTATCCAGCTGATGCGCATACGCCTGTAAAGTGTTGCGCCTGTGACTCACTCCCTGTGTGACATTCCTCCTAAGAACGTCCCCCTAGCATCAGAACACACTGCACAACGCAATGGTGCTTAAATGTGCGGAGTTTGCAGACCTCCCAATGCCCCTTNGCATCAGAACACACTGCACAACGCAATGGTGCTTAAATGTGCGGAGTTTGCAGACCTCCCAATGCCCCTTGGGGGGCACGTAAAGGGGCCTCTGAGGGGCCTCCTGCGGGGGCCTCTGGGAGGGCCCCCAAGAGGGGCCTTCCGGGGGCCCCGAAAAGGGCCCCCAAGGGGGCCTCCTGTGCACTCTCGTCACCAAAACCCTAACACACGAGATGGCCCATACACAGACCAACAGCAACTCCTGTTAATACGAGAGGCTGCAAAGGATGCTCCACAGTTAATGTAAAGGCCACCCGCCTCATGGTAACCGATACATAAAACTATTTCATTTGTATGCTTTCACTAGCAACGCTGCAAGTAGGTTACGCGCATTCGGAAAAAAATACAGTATGTGGTAAGGAATACCGAAGCAACGGGTGTTTCTCCGTGGTTAGGAGTAAACCGCTCAAACACCTGTGCAGGCACAGGAAAGACAAAAAAAGGCTACAAGGGCCGCCGCTGATGCACAACACGAATAAATGTCGGTCCGCTCCACATTCCAAGGAAAAAGGAGGCTGCCTGCCTCATGCGGCCAAGGGTCTCACTGTCTGCATACCACTTTCTCAAAATCAGCTTGAAGGTTCCGAATACGCACGTCCCTCTGCGTGAAGGAACCTACAAGCGACAGACAGTACCTAAGTGGCATTTAAGTGCCACCTAAGTGGCATTTATATTATGTGTTTTCCTCTACCACTGTTATGCGGGCCTGGTCCAGCGCCTCGAAAGCCACTAATGACAGCTCAGAATTTGCCATATGCCGTGGGTTTGTAAACCGCCACTGCGCATCGCGATTTTCTGCACCTCTTCGTATGGAACCGACGGTTCGAGATTACGCCATATTCTGCACACCACATTAGTGCAGGTGCTTTTTGAGCAGTCAAGGAAGACCCCGTATCTACACCACTCTCTAGCTACTAACCATGACCTATACGTCACTATAACACGCTGGCTAATGCTGTCTATAATGCTCTTTCAGTAAGCCTTGCGCACTGACTGTGAGCCTAACTACAGGACATGCGATAATGCATGTCCAGCAGCTTTGGCTGGATCAAAGGCAAGCCGAGCGTGTGAAACACACCTACCAATGCGGTCCTGGAATACACCCTCTAATAATAGTTGCCGAAGTAAAAAAAACGCGTTTTGTCAAGTTCTGCCGCACATCATACGATCAGCACCTGCGGTGTCGCTGTCTGTTGCATGCAGTGAAACAAAGCTCGTCAACACGTACCCTTTACCTGGAGTGCCCAGTACGTAGGCGAACGCACGTCAACGCCAGCGAACAAAACTCCACGAGATAATCTTTTCTTCTGCCACTCACATGTGTAAATCATCATACAATAGGCCTCTACGCGTTCGCGCGAACGGGGTCTGCGACTCTGCTATGTAGGGGCCACTGCACGGCCAAACATTACGAATTATCACTCGTAGCCTACGAAATAAACACCCAAAACTATACTGCCAGAGCAACCAACCTGCGCTCCCTGCTGCAACTGCTATCGAGCAAAGACCCACACGCTGCAGAAACAGCAGCCGCCAGTGACCGACTCGGTAGTCTTGTACAAGCAACCTGAGTCGCCTAAGCCGGTTAAAAAGCAAGCTAGATCGAGCCGTTCACCTCAAAGGAACACAGCTCCACAACATCTTTCTGGTTACTTTCAGATGGCAAAAAGCAGCCAGTCTAACGCTGCCGGCGGACCCGCGTGACCCGCGTGTTCAGGGAGCGGCTCGGCTCCGTCAGCATCACGCAGAAAATATGCAAAAAGGCTTCCTGGAGACAACTACGTATCCATGGCTACCTGCCAGCTTTTTAGCCACGTGCGATCGGAAACAATGTTGAAGGTAAAAAGAGTTCTTTCAAAAGTTCATGCAGTGATGCGTTGCCACTATGGCTGTTCAATCAATGCACCAAATGCCGCACTAGCTACAAGACAAGTAAGCAAATTCAACATCTGACGTGCCCATCTACAGGACTAACAACGCTGGCGTGCGTGTGTTATGAAGGGTAAACTGCTGTTGCAGAGCATTTCTTCCCGAATGGCAGTTACAAACAGCCTATTACATGCGTTTGCAAATACATGAATGTGCACCGCGCACCTATACCCTCATGCATGAAGGGCCTTGTGCATGAGACGCCCCTGTGGCCAAACACCCTGCTCGAATAATTGTCGACACATGTATGCACTGGCTAACTTAGGATGGACAACAAAAGAACAGACAACGCGTGGAGGAGAGACAATACCTAAGTGTTAGCTGCCAGACGGATTTCAGACAGGAAGGCAAGCCCTTGCCTAAAGAAGCTAGCGTTCGAAGGACACGAACCTAACTCCATCACACGCTCGAGGAATGCTAGGGAAAAAGACAACTACTGGTGGTACTGGCGAACGGCAATATCAATTTTGCATCGTCTTGTTCGTGATGCACGGTAGCCAGCAATAACGTTAGCCACCCTATGGGGCAAAGGCGCTCACGGCCTGTATCGTTTTCATACCTAGTTCCACAGGTGTAAACGCTCATAGCCTACTCTGAACGGATGATATTTACCTGATGCCCTGTGCATTCTGAACGTGTCTGCACCGTTGTTGCAAACAGATGGCCTCTAGCCACACAGAAATTATTAAAAGGTTAAAATCTTGCTACGTGTGAGCAAGTGATCCGCGTCTGTCCAATACTCCTGCGCACTGCTGCCTTCACGAATGCGCATAAGCAGGTATTCAGAGTTAATAAGCAGAAAACGTACTAAATGGGCTGGTAACACATGGCGGGTACGCAGGAAACGGAAGGGCACGCCGCTCGCGCGCTAATAAATTGTATTCACATAGTTTATCAAAGACTAAACGAGTGTTGAGGTTTAAGTGTTTCCATTGCATGCAACGCACTCCCTGAATGGAAATGAGTTCGTTTGACTAGACTGCTTGCTGACATCTGGATCCAACGACGAGCTGGGTACGGAACTAGCGGCCACTACCTAGCTACCTGAGGTCTATACTGTTTATAGTACGTACAGACTGATGGTTTAGAGAGCTCTTGATAGCAATATGTATGCCACCTTCTTGCAACGAAGAAAGGCAATCGGATATCTAGCGAGAAAGATATAAGGCATTCACATTTAACAGCCAAATGCTTGAGTGCCTACGCGCGAGGGGCAGCTCATGTTTTCTTGCAACCAATGACAAACCGCAAACCAATGCACTCTAGGATACGGGCTGGATCCGGTGTGCTCCCATTAGAAACGTTGGCACTACAAGTGCACGAGACTGTGCTAATACCAGGAGAATTTTTCCGCAACCCATCGCCGTAAACGAAGGCTGTGCAGCCGCGTTGCCTTTCGCTAGACTTCAAAGAATATATGCAAATATCTTCTCAGCAACGCCTGAAAGTCACCGCCACTCCCCCCCCTTCCGCATCTAGCTTCAGTTTTTCACCCCATGTAGTTATCACGCGGCGCACGAGCTACAAAACGCATGAGACAGCTTCGCATCTAACGTGCTAATCTACTGCCCTACCTGAATGAAGGGCAAGCGGTGACACGCCTGCGTTGCAAGGGCAGACCTCTGGAGAACGCGCTGATGTATAGCAGTCACAAAGCGCCCACCACATGTTCTAGAACGTATGAAGCTCATAAAATGCCACGATGAACACATGCCCACATGGGCAGATAGCTCAGTCCGTAGTACGGTCGTGCGCTTAAGCAACCTGCTCAACTATTGCCAGTCAACTGAATCCTGTGATTAACAAAGCCCACTCTTCATAAGCATGGTCAAGCCACTGCAAGCAAATAAAGCCGACAGAGGCTGCTGCCCGGGAAAATTCACATGGAGTGGCCGTCTCGTGGTGAACACGGCCAGCCTTTAGTAGCGAGAATCTTTCTCCGTCGTACGTCTACGAAAAGGCTGACATGACTACGCTTACTTCTGACCACACGCGATCAAGACGTCCAGTCCCCCACCGTATCTTGCACGGCCCACATTAGCCATGGGTATCCCTACCCCCTGTAGGGGGCCAAACGGCCTACTATCTGCATATCACACAAAATGGAACCTCTCCACTGGCATAAGCCCCCGGCCTGCATTCAAATGTACCCATTGCTGCAAATGCTTTCCTTCAAACCACCATAACCTGCCAATGTAAATTCACGTCTTGCGGCATGCAGTGCGTGAGCACCCCTAGCTGTTCAAACCTATTGTCCGCACATTTTCGTAAACAGCCTAGGGTTTACGCATACACAACCACCACCACAGGTGTCTGCCTTACTGTCATAACAGTCTGAAATGCATACCATCCTCTGCCTACTGATTAATGTTCACAGAGGGTTAGAACAATCCAACAGACACTGCGCACTAAAATGTCCCTGCGAAACCCGCGTACGGCCTGTGGGTTAAAGAGAATGACTCCGAATATGACTCTGCTTAGCTACGGACACTTCAAACCAATAAGCAAAGCCAGTGAACCCCCACTGTGTTTCTGCAATACAAACAAGAATAATCATACCGAAAGCACATCAAACCTACTTTCCTACGTTCTGGCATGTCATGGCGCACTTAACACCCTACATGCTGCTCTCTGTTGCATGCAGTGAAACAAAGCTCGTCCCACGCGTACCCTTTACGTGGAGTGCCCAGTACGTAGCCGAACGCACGTCAACGCCAGCGAACAAAACTCCTCGAGATAATCTTTTCTTCTGCCACTCACATGTGTAAATCATCATACAGTAGGCCTCTACGCGTTCGCGCGAACGCGGGCTGCGACTCTGCTATGTAGGGGCCACTGCACGGCCAAACATTACGAATTATCACTCGTAGCCTACGAAATAAACACCCAAAACTATACTGCCAGAGCAACCAACCTGCGCTCCCTGCTGCAACTGCTATCGAGCAAAGACCCACACGCTGCAGAAACAGCAGCCGCCAGTGACCGACTCGGTAGTCTTGTACAAGCAACCTGAGTCGCCTAAGCCGGTTAAAAAGCAAGCTAGATCGAGCCGTTCACCTCAAAGGAACACAGCTCCACAACATCTTTCTGGTTACTTTCAGATGGCAAAAAGCAGCCAGTCTAACGCTGCCGGCGGACCCGCGTGACCCGCGTGTTCAGGGAGCGGCTCGGCTCCGTCAGCATCACGCAGAAAATATGCAAAAAGGCTTCCTGGAGACAACTACGTATCCACGGCTACCCGCCAGCTTTCTAGCCACGTGCGGTAGGAAACAATGTTGAAGGTAAAAAGAGTTCTTTCAAAAGTCCATCTAGTAATTCGTTGCCACTGTGGCTGTTTCAATCAGTGCAGCACATATCAAAACCCCAATGCGCTTCACATATGCAGCCCTCTAAAGCCGTGTATTGCATGTGCCGCACTGGACATACGATATGCAAGCAACCTCAAAACCTGACGTGCCCATCTACAGGACTAACAACGCTCATGTGCGTGTGTCAGGAGGGTTACACTTGGCAGAGCGACTGTGCAGAGTATTGGCCCCTGGATGATAGCTACAAACAGCCTTTTACATATCAACGCCGAAGAGCCCTGTGCATACGGCTTCCTGGGGGGGATGTACGTTGTAATTCGTTAAGGCAGCGATAGGTACATCGGCAGCCAAAGGCGCTTGAGCACAATACATCAGTGAGGTCGAAAACTGTGGCTGCCCATTGTGGGTAGTTAAATACATACCCCCTATTATTCATTCCCACTTAGACAGGACGCGCATGATAGGTAGAAAGCGTCAAAAACATGACGACGCAGCGGGTTGTATACACAGGATCACGAGCGGGTTTAACGAGCGGGTACAGTGTCCCGTAGCATGAGTTACTGCAAAACGCTGTCAATAAGCCACTGCAGTAATGTGCAACGTAACACAGAATGCGGTATGCAGGTTACAGAGTATGCTGCGAGCCGCAGAAGCGTGGGTCAACGTAGGTGCTAGGCGACGAATTTACCCATGCACAGTTAAAGAGATACTTACCCTCAATATTCCAAGGCGAACCGATAGTTCTATCAAGCTTCCTGCTTCCGTTTAATTCCATAATACTTTAACCATCAGAACGTTAGGCGACTGTCATTGCATGTACCTGGCATAAAACATTTGGATTTCACTAAGTTTCACTAAGGCCTTCCCATGTTGGGTGGGCAGTCAAAAAACTGCGTCCTAATCGCACGTAAAGTTAGGCACAAGGGCCCGGCGCATTCGTTGGCAGCGAAACTGTTGACCTGCACAGGAAGAGAAAACGCGGTCCTCATCATGAAGCGCTACAATATGGCTGGCTTGCAGCGTAGTGCAACCTAGCACTGAGGCATTCATCTCCACTACACTCTTAGCCCAGTCTAAACAGACAATTAGCACCTGACTAATCTGCCACCGGAACACCTTCAAGGCCCTCACATAGGCTGTGTAACTAGAAGAGCGCCGGAATTGTACGCATGGACGTACAAGGCGACAAACACAAGCGAATTCCTCAACACTGTGCCTTGTATGGCACCTGCGCTATAATTGATTCACGGCACGGACACCCCGACACCCGTGTAGAGGAACACACCAAAATTCCATCGCATAATATTCACAGCTACATTCACACTTGCCAGTAAATGAAGTCCACTGCCGCGTGTGTTCTGCGCCACCAACAAGTGCCGCCGGAACGTTTGGATCCCACAAAGAACACAATGCAGTACAGACGGTCGTTCCGGCGTCGTTTGATGTAGCGTTAAGTTTCGGATTGCACAGGCCAGCGCACGTCTGCAGACTAGCAAGCGCGGTTTCGAGTTGTGCGCAACGCGCCATCCGTACGCAGTTGGAACAATATACAATCAAACAATCGTATGAAGACGGTTAAAATGCAGTGGGCACCACTGGGTACCGAATGCTCGCCGCCCCCCGGTTTGCCTAACAGCTACCATGTTGTATCCCCTCGATACAGAAGGCCACCCATACTGTAACAATGAGCCGAGCGCGATGCCACAGCATACTTAAAGCTTCTCCGAAGCCTTCAGGGGTGTGCACATTTTATACGGGATAACAGGTATATGCGAAGACTCACTCAGAAAGTCCTGTGCAAACGCTGCAGGGGTCGTCTGGGCTCATCCGCACGCAGCACGTCACCAGCGATGAGAAGCGTGGCCTGCATTAAAGTGCCTTATTGTAGGCAGACGGGATACGCACAACGCCGTACCAGCCGGGGTACTCGTTGCTATTGTGTCAGGAGGGAAAGCAGCCACTCAAGACTCCGGTAGGGAAAAAACGTGCTGCTCATAGCAATCATAGCTTCGTCTCGACGTTTTTACATGCCACACCCGTGCGCCTGCAGATGCGGGGCCATGTCGGACAGCACCCGTATCCGTGTAATCAGCAGAAGACACCGACCGCGTAGGAGACGTGCTATTTGTATATTCGGATGGGTGATAAATTTCATCGCGTATGAAAGATAAGCAGCACCAGAATGCGAAATTGTGCAAGCCACTCCCGTGATAAACAAACGCGTAGCTTCCCGCCACAGGGCCACTCATGAATTAACTTATCGCAGTAGCCCACCACGATTATTGAGCGGGTAGCATCCAGGTGCCTTTCTTGTCCTCAAACTGACCAAAATTGAAAAATAGCCTACCTATGTTTCCCTTCCTGTCAGCTTACGAACAACGCCGCGCATCACGCACAGTCTGTACATGGGAATACAGACTTCATGTCAATTGCCGTGCTTCAAGTTACGCAAGCAATGTAGTAAAGGCTGTCTGCATTCACAAGAATGCCGGCCCCGATATACGTTCCAAGGATGCGACAGCCACCACAGTGCACCACAGGTTCTGTGTGCAGCCGTTGCAAATGCATCGGGCCAAATAGAGACAAAGACTGATTACAGCACAGTGCCAAGATCCCCTGTGCACGGCATTCAAGTTACGCAACTCTCTTCACTAACGGCAACACTCTGTGCCTCACACTTAAACTCATAAAGGTGCATTACGCGACCATGAATTTGGCGTGGCTCTTGGAAGACGTGACGCACCCGATAGAACGTTTGCAGCCTGCCTTAATGGTTTGCCTGTGGCCGGGGTAGTCACCACTATTATTGAAATGAGATGTTATGCTGCACACTGCACAACGTAACAAGCACTCTAATACAAAAATTACCCCTGGCCGTCTCAACTTTACTGAGAAGCGCACACGTTCACATGCATGCTGCCACCTCCTGAGAGCTGCACAGCTTTGCAGCGGAGGCGTAACCACTGTTGACGCATGACATCTATCTACAGCTCGCGTTTCTGCCCTGTACAGATATTCAAAGCAGATATCGAGGCAACGACAATTGTCTCCGCTTAGGAACCGTGGTGCTACGTAGGACAGTCAACGTCTGCACTGAAGCCAAACAATTGTCAACACTACGTCTACTGGGAAAGTCTAGCATTCAGCGGTCGCGCCACTGCTTCACAAGTGACTTACATAAAACAATTTTCGGAATCTCATCCCTTCTGTTCCCTTCCGAAAAGCAAATTAATAAAACAACACCATGCTGGAGGAGCCAAAAACAGTCCATGCACCTGCATGCCTCATCTATGTATCAGCACCTCGCCACTAAGCGGCACCGAAGGCCGCGTACGCATGCTTCAACCTGCCCGCCGCAGTGAGGGGTAAAATGGCACTAAGGGGCGCTGTGTATGTGGGGAAACACACGAAGCTGATTGCCCCTCAGCTTCGTGTGTTTCCCCACATACACAGCGCCCCTTAGTACGAAATGTGCCAAACAGCACAATCCAGTTGGCACATACGCTGGCGCAGTGCACAACAGTATAGCGTGTCCTTTACAGTTTGTCCGTTAACCAAACCGAAAAATAGTTTGATCAAAAATCCACCCCGCTATCGTCTAGGCGAAAGCATCGTTTCAGCGGCGCAAGAAGGCAACCGCACCAATAAACTCCGGTACAATTAACTACACACCCTGACGCGGTATGTCAGCCTCAGCGGCTTCCCTGGATGTCACGCAATGCACTTCATAAAAATGCACGCTTGACCGGTCCCTGCAGTGCTCAGCACCTTTAACGACCCTCTCGACGAACGTCTGCCTACGACTTGAGCGGACAGTCCGGCAGGTGCCCCTGCGCCAGTCGTCCTACCGTCTGTAGCAAACAAACACCCTTCATCGCCGCACTGTTCCATAGACGCTAACATCATGCGCCTTCCTTAACGCTTCAGCAACCCTTATTTCCCTTTTGCCTTCGTACCCTTCTCATGCAAGGAGCCCACTCGCTGAATATTCGAATACGATACTCAGCCTTGTTGGCAGCCACATTCTTTTACCAGGCTGGTAAAAAGAAGTGCACCAAAAAACGGAAAATAAGGCTCAATATGGCAGGCTCCAGGTGGAACGCTACCAACTCCGTAAGCTACCACTATGACTATGTCCTACGAACGTCCATGAAGGCCTAGACGCTAAGAACTGACACCACACAGGTTCTTGCCAGACGCATGCACTCGCTCTTGGACTGAAATACCCCGACGCCACAGCTGTGCAGTGCTGCTTCCAACCTGTTGCTCCAAAGGCTCGCTAGCTGTCAGTTTGGCTTCCCATTAGACAGTAAGGCGCCCAGGAGCAGATGCAATTCAATCACACGCTGGCCAAAACACTAGCTGGAAGCAAATCGGCCAACAACCCATGCGCCAAGAACCTGCAGAAGCGCTACACTTGTACGCCATGACCGCCGAGGGTTGCATCGTGCAGCCACATGAATTGGGCAAGTTACAGCATCGCGCATCTGCGCAACGCACTCTCTGGTGGCTTGCGCAAAGGGTTAGTTTTTCTACCGCCCTAGGCCACAGTTATGGTGGACATTCATTTTGCAGCGCATATAGAACTACCACTAAAAGGCATCATGCCCGTCTCAGAGATTCCCCCGTCGCTTCCCCAATGCCCGTCTTCACCGTTCACCCTTGCTTGGCCTCTGCGATGCCAACGAACTCGCATAACCATCGCGACAGACTTCCACACAGGCACCGTGCCAAGACTGCAAAGCACCGTTACTCCCCAGATAGTCCCAACGCAAGCGACACAAAACTACCCTACAT
>HG713542.1:0-11447 GCA_000499725.1 Eimeria brunetti
CAGCAGTTGAAGGCAGTGCTGCGAGCTTAATGACTCTGTAGGCATGCACGGAGGATAAAATGGGCACCGTTCTGTCCCAGCAATTCGAGCTGCAGAGGCAACTGGGCGTGATCGAGTGGAGCGAGAACTTCATCCGACTCCAGCGCTCCGTACTTCCACCCGCTGACTACTTGGCTGCATGGTACGTCATGCTATTGATGAAATACACACGCCGATAAATGCGCGTCCTAGTGGGGCGACTAGGGTCTTCCGGTATGGTATATAAGTTAGTCTATCCCTGTGTGCGCGTGTGACGTAAACGATTAGGCTCAGGCATTGCCGCATACGGGATGAAATAGAATCGCTCAGTGGAGGATTGTCTGACCTCTCTAGCATGGTTGTGGTGAGGTTAGGGCTGTCTTACATGGGCACGAAGGAGCACGGTAGAGTGACGGCTCTGTTAAACAACAACAGTGCAATAGAAACAAGTAGTACCATCCCGGAAAAAGCTTGTGTGCGACAATATGTGTATATGCCTGCTCCTGCAGCCAAACATGCGGCTGGATGGCACCGTTGAATTTCTTACGGAGACGGCCCTCCAGCACAAAGACCTGCATCGCCTGGCTGAGAAAAGGATTTGATACAGCGAAATTCCGCGTTTCAAGCTTTGTTAGAAGACACCGGGTCCGCCAGACGGTAACAGGCTCTACAAGAGCTTTCAGACCACACGGGTCGCACTTAGGTTCCCACGACATTCTGTGGTAAATTGCACTGTACAGGATAAATCGTTCGCCGACTCTCAGTCCGCGTGCATTTAAAAGAATTTTTAGCAGCCGATTTTGCAAGGGGGCTAGGAGCGCCCATCATTTCCTGGCCAATCTCCGCATACCCTTAGAAGGTCTTCACGGAAACAGGAATCGTATCTTTACTCGCTTACAGACCTGGGCCCCGAATCACGTATCCCCTAGAAGAGCCGTTTTTTTCTAAGAGTCTCTTCTAAGTTAGACTGAACTTTGAAGAGAGATTTCCGGAGCGTTGCCGTTTGCGCTCGTCCTTCCCTGCTGTTCGTCTAAGAACTTTTTCTCTTATTCGCGCCTGGAGAAGAAGTTAGCTTATCATACCAGATTACCGTATCAGAGTGTGTACCGCCTTGCGTCTGTCTCCTGCGTGTCATTCGTCCAACATCCAGCTGCTCCAGCACCCTATTAAGCCCCTACAACACTATAAAGTCCTTGTTGACCTAGACTCGCGTCTAGGTTGCTTTACCGCATTTGAAAAGAGCTTCTAACTCCTCGTTATGCAGTGTGTCAGCGTTGTTGCGTTCATATGCGTTGAATAAATCATTCGCATTTTTCTCATCGTGGCAAAAGTGCGTTGCCTGCATCAAATATGATATTCGGTGAAGGTCAGCATTACATTATACTCGGGAGCGAATGCAGACCTTCAACTGGCGGTATAGCTCTGTTTCCGTTCTCTTCCGGAAAGGGATGGGCTACATTAGACGTGCTCCTACGTACATAATTCCTGCCTAGCTGAAACGACGCTTTTAAAACGTCAGCCTTGAACACATACGCGCCGAAACAAGCGATTTGACTATCTATGGTTTAAAATTCTGGACGACCCTGCACTCGAGTCCAAGGTAGCACTAACAATCCATGTGAATATAAAACCTGGAAGCAGCGCTTTGATTTGCACTGTGTCAGCATATTCGCAATCGCCGTTGAACCGCCTTTGAATACTTGGGGCACCGCTTCTGCATGCTTTGTTTGTACCCAGCGAGCTATCCCCTTTTGATATACTGTGCTGAGACGCTACTTCGACGGGGGACGCTTCCCTCGCAAGCCAATGTTGTTCAAATGACTTGGGTTTTTCTCTGGTTTCATGGCACGTCAAGCAGCCTAAACAGGTCGACAGATCGAACAAAGCCCGCGGGCAAAGAGAGTGTGTTCACCGTATCCGCCGCTGACTCTGAGGGCTTCTTAACAACCTCCTTAGAGGGTCGAGATGCTTCATCCCCTCTCCTAACCCACTTGCCCTTTGGTTGTTCGGGCGCTTCACGCGGTGGCTGGGCTGCGGCCTGCGCAGATTCGTAGCAATGCTGCATGGTAGCGTCAAGCGGCTCAGCTTTTCTGTCGCGAAGCTGTCGAAACAATTTAAGGAAAACTTCCCGGGGAAGCGGCTTCGCTCCTAAAGATGCTTTGTAGGGTATATTCATTCCCAAATCCAGAAGCTCATACCCTGTAGCCTCACCACACTCACATAGTAGACGAGGCAGTGCCCCCTCATGATGCTGCTGCTCACCATTATTGCACACACAACGCGGAATACAGATAAGACCGCCCCTACGCAGCGGCTTGTGGCATGTCCTCTGCTAATCCGAAAGAACGTTCCACTTACCGGCCTTTCGCAGAAGCAGCCGACTGGCTGTGAGCTGCGTAGTGCCCGCGGAGTCTGCATCTGTGAAAGCTGTTAGACTGGTGTACACACTCCCTACGGATACACCGACTTCTCCTGCAACAAGGCAAAAATTCTTGTATTGAGTGCTGGGTTCCCCGATGCACGAAGAGGCTGCCAGAGCTGCGAACGCCTCCGGCAGCGCAGTTGTAGCTGCATCGCCCTCGTGCGCGGTCTCAGTTGAAGTCCCTGTCTCCTCCGCCAGGGAGGCCTTTAAGGGTAGAAGCTTGACACTCTTTATTTCGGATAGAGGAACCCAAACTTCAAAACTGTGTAGTTGCACATTTTCAGGACAAGGGGACCTGCTACCAGCCTGCTTTCCCTCTGGATGGCCTGGATCGTGCGCCTGGGTAGAAGACCCTTCAGGCGAGTCTTCCCGCTGACGCCGTAATGCAGCATCACGCAACGTCCGCCGGTGCAGAGCTCTGAGACACTTTGGTAGTACCAAACGCAAATAACACGCATACACCCGGTCTGCACTTCCCTTTTCGGCACACCAGATATTCGCGCTCGTCGCATCCACCTGACCTTGACTGCAGCTACTACAATTTCACTAGAATGTATCTGCAGGCCATAGAAAATGAAGAGTGGAAGGCACAATTCGCTAGCCGTACAGCAGGGAGAACCCGTACAGCCGGGAGGATCCTAGTAGCCGCACCTGCCGCACGGACTTCCACAGCCAATTTTCTCCATGGCGCCTCACGCACCCGCCCAGTACCTGCACGCGGCGCCTGCACTGCAAAGGTGTCCTCTGGGTACAGACAGGACAGAAGGAAATGAAGCTCCCTATCGGTTAGGATGCAACTGCTGCGTACATCCTACCTCATCAAAAGCCCTGTCCACGGATACGACGTAATGCCTGGCCTTCCGCCTCAGGTTTTTCGATGCCAGCATAACGCCTTTATCAGTTTTCAAGGGCAGGCACATCCGTTCTAGGTGCAACTTTGGCAGCAACAGCGTTGCGCTTAACTGCGGAGAGGACTCGCCTAACAATTACGGATCAGCAGAAGCGGAAAAAAAATTCACGATATAGAATAATGCCGATGCGGATCATCGCTAATATACCCCGTGCTCGTACACCGTAGGCTATATACACGTACGGGTGTCCTTGTAGCTAGTCTTGGGAATTTGAGTGGGCCAGCCGTCCCACACGGCAGCAACCAACACGCTGGCGCCTACTACAGCTAATAGCTCCGCTATTCGATAATATAATACCTCCCGCACGCATGTATGTCTGTGTGTCTGTGCTATAAAGGAAAGGAGACAGCCTTCCTTTACTGACCAGCTGAATGCACGAAGCGCTCGGCAATTGGCAAAAAACCGGCGTGACAAAGCCGGGCGTAATTGCATGGAGATGATTCCTTAGCCCATGCAAATGAACCTGTAAAGAAAACCTTCTCCGTAACTTGCAGGCGTTAAGGAAGGGAAAACTTTCCTTTGCACCAAATTAGATGAAATGTCACACATTGCAATTCGCTGCCTTGACGGTCGCAAAAAAGCACTGAGTACTCCTGCATATTGCCATCTCCAGCGGCAGCAGTGCCTCCCATCAAAACTGCGGCCAGTGCCGCACATATTTGTTAACATACTTGCCTGGGTAGCCACTCTTTGTGATGGCATCTGCAAGCCTTTCTTCGTCCGTCCGCTCGTCAACTACAGGGAGGTAAGACAGAAACGGATGGCTTTCTAGCAGACTACCTAAAAGACTGGGCGAAGGGGCAGAGCAGCTGCAAGAACAGCACTGGGAACATCTGCACAAGTGGTGTTGACGACCTCTTCCTCCCATTTTCAGAGCACATGCAGAACAGAAGCTCGGGACGGATACAGGAGATGAAGGCCTGCTGAAGTTTCCGTGGTATGTCTGAGAAGACTCGTCCTCTTTACTAGGGCCAGCATTTCTGCTCGTTAAAGGTTTCTTGGTCACATCCGCCTCGGAAATCGCGGGAGCTCTGGAGGGCGCTCGGATGCTTGACTTCGCTTCGTGGCACTGGCAGCGGCAGCAGCAGCAGCAACCCCTGGTGGTGACATCTGATACCGGAATACACGCGCACAATGCCATTTTCCAGTTTGGCGTCGCCTGTGCCGCCACTGCCCGACCTGCACAGTCCCTCTGCTAATCCCTCCTACTGGGGAGGTGGCAGCCTCAGTTGATCGGTGCTCAGGGCGAAGTTGATGGTGTTGACCGATGAAAAAACTAATTATTAAACAAAATAAAAACCACGTGGACTACTCAATATAGTTAGTGTATAAGGCCTCGCTATTGCCCACAGCCCCGCTGTATTTCCACAGAAGCCGCCGAGGCGCCTGGCAGCTCCTGATTGACACTTTACTTAGAATGAGCGGTATTAGCACCTGCTTCTTCATTTTAATGAATAGGCATAGAACTGATGGGCATCAGTGTTTCATTGTTGGGTGTGTTTGGACTTCGGACGCTGCACTGAGGCTACCTGGAGCTGCTGCTGTCGCTGCTCGTGAAATGTCAAGGCTTTAATATTCTATATTGCTCAGACGCAAAGTCTGGGTTCTCCAGGCTGTCTTTCGCTGAATGGAATTCTTTGCTAAAACGCTTCCGCTTCCTTTGGAGCGTCCTGTACTTTGGGTAGGATGCACTCCAACGAACACCAGTGGACTGAGACACTGCGGGCTAGGATAAGAGGCCAGAGAATCCTCCGTGCAAATTTTGACCCTGAATCATGGAGACATACTTTTATCTATTCTACCTGAGAAAGTAAATGACCACAACAGCAACGCAACGTGAATTGTGCGCCTGTGACACGGATGTGAAGCAATGAGTTGCGTCGCGCCGCCGTATGAGATGCACGGGCACGAGGGCGATCTAATGGTGATTGAAGCATTTCTTTGAATGCTTATCCTCAGCTCTAAAGATTGCAAGGTACAGTGTGTGTTTGTGTTGATTGGGCGGCCTTGGGCTGCAGCAAGTTTGTAGTCGTGAGGCCTCTGTTGCCTGAAGGAAAAGCAGGTGGCATCTAGCGAAGCAGTAACTCGGCCTCCAACTGCCAAGCCTTAGTTCAAGCCTGAATTCCCTATAGTTTGTTGTGCCAACAGATGAACTGCATCCTGCCAAGACTTATCTGGTAGGCACGAACTAGCGGGAATGTTGCTTATCCCAGGTCCAACTAGGACGCCAACTAGCGCTGCATCGGGGCTGGAACACGCACGAGGGGACGCTATTGTCCCAAATCCTGGTGCAACCATCACGGTTCCAAGACAAAGGAACCAGATATAACGTGGAATTCGTGCATCGACATAGTGTTCTACACGCAGAAGAAGTGTGTGAATTATGCCAGTTCCTTTAGAATTTGCGGAGGCTGCTAGTCCAGTATAAAGGCTGGTTCTTCCTTATGGCTTATGGCTTTTCAGAGTGAAGTTTAGTTTCGCCTCCAGTATGAGAACTGGAGCGTGCGCGGTGGGGCCTAAGTAAAGCCAAATTGTTGGCAATCATTACAACGGGGACTTGGGTACTGGCGAGGCATTTAAGCTGCTCGTAAATAGAAAAGCAAGATGCCCTCTTTGAGAACTTGATATATTTCTAAAGAGATATCTGGGTCGCGTGCCCTTCCGTAAAGAAAGGCTATAGAGTCCATGTCTACGGTGGTATACTTTCCCGCAGTGGAAGAAAAGGGTCGCCTCGAAGCAGGAGTGGCAAGAAGATAGGAACAAAACCGGATGAAAAACAAGGGCTTCTTCTTTGCTGTACTTCGAAAGCCTAGTGCCGCTTTTAAGTAAGGATTGAACGTGTTCGCTCCGCGGGTCAACTCGCAAATTGCCAAGGCGCGGAGGCACAACATTCCATACCTGAATATGCAGAAGCGGGAAAGCATCATGCTTGAGCAATCAGAAGGCTGTATAAGTGTTAATATAGCACTGCAGCTGGGTGCAAATCTTGCTTTCAGGGGTGTAACAGTTTTTCAGCTATGGCTCAGAAACACGCATCACTTTGGTGGCCTTTGCCTACCTATTTCCTTAGTTTCGAGAGGTCGTCAGGTAATACATTAGAAAAGGAATCCCTATGAGGCAAAATGTTTTTGATGGCAATGAATCCATCCTTTGGGTTCTCTTTAGGTTCGTGTGTTGTTTTGGGAACAATTGCTGCACAACGCACAGTTGGGGTTGGACAGCCAACTTGCTGGGAGTTGTTCACGTGGAAACTCACCCATTCCTTCCGTAGAACCTAGTGAGATAGAGGACAATCTAATAGCTGCAAGCTCAACCAGAAGCCCTCCTGCGCCGATCTTCAAGCGCTTGCACAGTCTTACTGCTTTGTAAATGCCTGTTGATCAGAAGTAGCTGTGTCACGAAGTGTGCATATGACTAAATGTGTGACATTGCGATTAGCGAACATACGGCTTGTGTAATATCCAAGGCAACAACAAATTTTTTAGGCATAGCTGGCAACGTGCGTGAAGCACGGTACAAGCGCCACCACTTGATCGGGTGGGTACGAGGATATACAGAAGCACTTGAGTTGCAAATGTAAGAGACTGGCAAGACTCCATAAATATTAATTCAAAATTGGGGTTTGGCCGAAGTCTCATTTGACAAAATAAGCAAGCTGATTAGTGGCTAAAAGGGGCACATTGTGTTTCGTAAAACATTAATTTGGATGCATATCCTTCCTGTCTGTTATTAGCCAAAAGAAATTCCGCTCTCGTCGCTTTTCCCGGTCTCTCAGCCCGTCGGCAAGAGATCTGCCGGGATTCTGTGGAGTAAAGAAGGTAAAACCGCTCATCGTATTAATATCACTATGCCTGGTTTGGCCGTCACATAGACATCTTCTAAAGTGGCAAATGCCTCTAGTCGCAAGTTCGCCTGCTTGCAGATCTATCAGCGCAGCTTTCGGCATGTCAATCGAACGAGAAACGTTGTCTCTGCTGCCCCAAAAAGGGCTGACAGCTATCTAGCTGAAGGGCTAGGTTACCGGATGAGATGATGAGCCTGCGATAATCGCTCTAGTCCGATGAGGCAGCGCGCACAGGCCTGACACGACCGATGCATGTTCCGGGTGCCTATACAAACACTTCACATGCGCTTAAAGTGGAAAAGGGTCAGATGTTACTGATTGGGGCGCTGTCTGTGGAGAGCGCACCAACTAGTAAGACCCGACTTGTGGACGCTTTTCTGCACCAAGAAGGCGACGAGCATTCAATATTTGCAGTCGTGGGGAGGTGCCTTTGTCAGAGCAGAGCGATGATGCCACCTGCCGTTGGCCTATGCAGGTGTACCGGGAAGCAAAGGAGGCTCATGTTGGCATCTGTAAAGGAAAGCATTGAGGCTGAGTTCTAATGCTCCAATGCTGATGCACAGATATAATATACATTGCTTATATATAGTTCCTTGTTTCCACGGCAGATGGGGCTTAACGCGAACGCATGAAGACCCAAAGATATCGGTTGCCCCCTAACTGGTGGAATATTCACCCTTCACCTATATAACTAAACGTTTGTGGGTAGATCAGCTGTTGGTATAGCTAAAGTGGACACTGGCAGGCTGGAATAATCCGTATTTAGCCTTTGCGCAAGTTATTGCCCACGTGCTTCCAGCATGCATGCTCACAGCCCATCAGATGAATTGTTCCAATGCGACGAATAACAAGAATACGTACGTGAGCAGAAACTAAATCGATACGACGGCCCACCCTGAGAAAATGCGCTTTTGCGCTTGGAGGGCTGCTGTACGAGAGTTATGCAAAAATTTAGAACTTCGCCAGTGGTCGGGCTTCTGAGGCAAAAAACAGCTGCATCAATGTGCCCTATGTGCAACGTTCATTCCAGTCTCCCCATTTTTCAGGAAATGAGGCTATTACGGGCGCTACGGAGAACCTAGATCTTCATCTCTCGTCCCCCTACCGCAGCACATTATGCGTGTCCTCACTACGCTGTTCCGGATCTTGCGGAGGCGGGGTAAACAAGGAGCTTAATTGTTTATGCAAAATTTATCTACAGAGTTGCTACGGGCAACAGTGGCTGTAGATTGCAGATCCGACCAGCAAGTCTCAGTAGTTTGCTAATGACTGTTTGTAGCGACTGGCTGCGTCTCAGCGTGCTCCGCTTTAGTGCATAGTGATAATGAACACAGCTCGGCTCGTTGAACTGCCTTCGTCTAAAGTCTTGCAGTGAGAACAGCTGAACTGCGCCTCATCCAAAAACATGCATTTTCTCTGCGTCGCCCCCCAAAACTGGTAGAATTTCGGTTGGTTTGGCCGCCGCCTTGAGAGCTTATCCTCGTCGATGCATTCAAGCAGCCATACTTAAAACGCATGCCTTCAAAAAAGAAAGAATGGTTATCACGAAAACAGAAACGCGCATTTTCTCAACGCGGACCACAGAAATGGGTAGAATTATGGCCGGGCGGGCCACTGCTGTGAAAACTGATCCTTACCAATGCACTAAAAATAAATATGCCTCATTGCCAGGGCTCCAAAAAACAAAAGCTGTTGATCAGGAGAGCAGGTCAGCATAGAATAGAGATGCTTAAAACTGATTCCTTCACATAACCGCCAAGACGCTCTTTTTTCAATAGGGTTTTCTTCTGTCTCCCTGGCAACCCTTAGGGCAGTCTCATAGCCGACTTGACAACAGAAAGTATCAAATCTTTCTGGAAAGAAGTGGAACATTTTACCGACCTTCTTGAGCAGACGATTAGCTTTTCGATCCCTGAAGGCGATGGAATTCCCTGTGTTGCAGTGCTGTATCTGTAAGGAATTCAACAGTGCCCTCCAGTCGCATATTAGGCTGCAAAAAATTGCACATCCCCCATGCCCCCACTCAACAGTATGCCGTTAAGGTTTCTTTAGCACACAAGGGCAACGTCACTCTGAAAACGAAAGCTTCAGGACTCGCCCCCGCAGCAATTACGTGCTCATTCGCCCACGTGAATACTTACGAGGACCATTTGAGACAAGTCCGAAAAATCGCCGGCCAGCGATTCCATTTCATCCCGTATGCGGCAGTGCCTGAGCCTAATCATCCCCATAGGACAAGCATCGCTGAGCAGGACAAGTTAGACACGAACGACGAAGGCAAAACACAGAGCCTACTTCACTCCACTATAATATGACTAGCATTTGGACCTGTTTAAATGCACAAATACCCTGACGAACCATGCAGCTAAGTAGTCAGCAGGTGGAAGGACGGAGCGCTGGAGTCGGAGGAAGTTCTCGCTCCACTCGATCATGTCCAGTTGCCTCTGCAGCTCGAATTGCTGGGACAGTACGGTGCCCATTTTATCCTCCGTGCATGCCTACAGAGTCATTAAGCTCGCAGCACTGCCTTCAACTGCTGNACGGTGCCCATTTTATCCTCCGTGCATGCCTACAGAGTCATTAAGCTCGCAGCACTGCCTTCAACTGCTGCATTCTAGATGTGAGGTAAACTGTACAATAGTTGGCCTCTGTAAAGCTGCCTTTTCCTAGCCCTGCCCGCTCTATCCTCATACCCTTAGCTGGTTCATTGATTCCTCCAATATGGAGTAGCATCTCTGTTCGACGGAGCGGCAGTTGCAGCGAGCTTGACTGCGGAAAGAAGCAAACACGCCAACATGAACTAGACGTGCCCAGAAGTGGACTCAAAGAAAAAGCAAGGGAACTTGGGGATGCAGCATCCAGTACTCGATAAGACTCTGAAGGGCTTCGAGTTTCTGTGTGAGCTCCGTCCTGCGCTTCTCTAGTATAAGGTGAGGTTGGCGGCCTTTCTCCAAAGTTCCAGAGTACGCCAGTGAGAGTGGTATCAGGGTACACGCTCCTACAAGTATCGACGCGCAAGGGTGCCACAATACCGGAATTTTTTTTTTTCAAGCACAAGGCAAAACTTTTAACGAAGACAAAGAAAGTATCTACCACCAGTTTCCCTATCAAACTGACCTGGAGAACTTCTGCTGGCGGCCCCACCCGTCGCATCCGCATGAAAGTGGTTTGGCCGGCACATGCGGCAAACGGGTGCATGACACATTGTGCAGAATGCTTCATATTCCTCCCCTGTGTGCTGTTTGCAGCGTCCGCTTGGCTTGGGCATCTAAGAAAATAAAGTCAGGGAAACCATGCCAATTAAACAGGCGTTTTCTTCTAAAACGAGCGTTAGGCGCTAGGAGGCTGCGTTCTCTCCGGTGGCCCTGGACTCCTCACCTCGTTTAATGGAACTCTGATATGCCTTGACACCAGCTTGTTGTACGAGTGTAGGCGCTCGTCGCATGCTTCGCACAGCCTGAAGGAGCGAATGCAGTATACAGCGCAAGCAGTGTGCCAATTCGCAGGCAGCTGAATTGGGCGGAACGATTTGAAGTGTTCTTTCACATACTTGGCCATGTCTGCAGGGCACCAAATTGCAGCTGGGAAATCCTGGCAGGTGTCGCAGAGCGGCACGGCGAACAGCTCAGGTTCTGTGGGGTCGACTTCGAAGAGCACCAGGTAGTTTGGCACTACCTGAAGTTCATCCAATGCAATGCGCATGATACTTTAGTAGTATGCTGACGCATCCTGTTGCTGCCAATACACTACCTGCCCTGCCTACTACGAGCTGTCTACCTGACAGTTGAGGTTCTCGCTGTTGTCGCTATTCAATGTCCCATACTGACTTCACCTGTGATGAATCATAAACAACGTATTCTTGACGGAAAGTGTGTCGAGGCAGGACACCTGCGGTGGCCATGGAAAGCCCCTTATTTGCCTGTCGGATGGCTTCTGCCTTCCTGACACAGGACGACCCTTTAGACTGTTCAGGATCGTCGAAGAAAACTGTGAGTGTTTCCGTTGGAGCTGCACCCCCGTTTTGCAGATAGGCGCTGTCGTATTCTGGTGGGAGCGTTGTACGTTCGCCTGATGCTTCTCTTTCATCCGACATGACGACCGAGTGACCTACTCCTGAAAAAGGAACGCCAAAGTGCTGCTCGATTCATGCGTGGGTCCTCAGTCTCATGCTTCACGTTTTGCACACAAGCTTCCATCCAGGTGACTCGTGCACTCCCAACAAGTGGAGCATTCAAGGAAAAGGCCTGAAACA
>HG713543.1:0-11412 GCA_000499725.1 Eimeria brunetti
TGCTTTCCTCCCAGGCGGAACAGATCGAACTTCTGTTTCAGGAGTGGCAATTCTTTTGAGCCTGCGTTTGCGTTATGCCTAATTGATAGAGGTACAGCGCTTGCATAAGGTGGGTTCATTGCGTCTGTCCCGAAGGATCATGCGTTCTGCCCGTGTGAGCAGGTGTTCAGGTTTGTATGCTAGTGCAGCTGCACTTAGCCATGCGTTTGGGGATGTCCGGGAAACGGATATGGCGGTATAAAATACACGGTATGTGCATTGTCTCTCGCTGCTACTAGGAGGTGCGTAGTAGTAGAGCGCCTGCACTTGTCCTGCTGGTTGGCTGCGTGATAGTAGATATCGTAGTACCTAAATCGCCTGTGCTGCTGACAGTCGCAGACGGTCTCCTTACATTGATGGTTTCGTCGAGCCTTGCTGTAGACTGGTGAGGGTGGCAGTCGAATATTCACCTAGGTCATTCAAGGATAATATGTGTCGTTTATTTTTCTGCACCCGTTGTTGCAACCGTATGCTCCTTTCGCGTCGCCTGACGTTGCTTATATAGGGGCTCTCTTTTTATGGCGCTTGTTGCTGTCTCTCCAACCTGCTTCCGTTGGGAGGAGGCTTGTTTGTTCTGAAAACTGGTCGCACGTCACGTGTATGCGGGGTTACCATCCAGCGACTACTGTAGTCTTTGCACAGTGGTGCATCGCGTAAATGAAAGCCGGACCTTGTTTTTGCAGGCTTGGAGTATGTCTGTGCGGTGCGCTGCAATGGTTGCAGGCACTTTTTGCACGCGTTTGTGTTGTGGGCCTGAACTAAGCATGCGGAGCGGCAGGCAATAGTTGCAAGCATTTTTCCAATGCGGCATGCCATGCTTGGACACGAGAGGACGCATTGCATAGGAGAGGAGGCCTCGGTGCTCTTTCTTAAATGCCTCTCTACCGAATTTGCCGTCATTCCACTGTACTGTTTTCAAAGTCCAGCACCACGGGCAGGTTTGTGACCCCACTCATTACTAGCTCCTCCCTGACTCCAACCCTAATCGGAAACATCCGGTAAAAAAACACAGAAGCAACACAGGGATAGCGGCAGGGATCACTAGCTTAACCAAAACCTATTCGGGTACTGCTGGGAGCCCAGGCTTGGTTGTTTGAGGGTGATGCGGAAGGGCTGCAAATGCGTTTAGATAACGAAAGGCCTCATTTTTGCGTAAGTGTTATCAGCCTGCCACCGGGTTGAACCGTTGCTGCGGAAAGCAGGGTGATGAAGCAAACATCGTTTCTAGATGCTGCATTGTTTTACATTGCACTGCGCGTATGTTCAGGGTACTCAACATGTCGGACAGCAACAGAGGTGAGTTCCACGATCATTCTCACTACTGATCTCGATATGTGAGTTTACCTGTGTAAACGTGTGTTGTATTCTTTGTTTTCAGGTGAAGGAATGGCATTTCCTTTGGTTCTGTGTGAGGGTTGTGCTTGCATGGCTGAGCTACAGTATTGGTATCGCTTTAACAGCGGAGAAGAAGCTGTTTTTAATCTGTATCAACATGTTGCTGCTACTTCACAGTCCCTTGACGGTGCAGGCATGGGCATTTGCATTGGGTTGGTGCTGTATCCACCGTTCATAGTGCATGGTAGACCACATATCTGGGTTCGGCGTAGCTAGTGGGATGAATCGTTCCGTTTGTATGCACGTAAGCGCGAGCTTACGCTTATACAATAGTTTTGGCGTAGTACCGGTAACAAGCACGGCTGCATGTATTCAATCGCTTGGTAATATCCTTCCCAGCAACGGTGCACGGGAGGTATATTGTTTCAGTATATTGTTTCACAACACGGGTTCTGTACATGACAGCTACGCTGCGATATTCTGTGAGCAGCGCCGGGCGCACCCAAAACGGCCACGAGCATATACACGTGCGTTACATTTTTTTGAGTGTAATTCTTTAAGCCAAAATGCCTTGCGGTAGGCGATCCTGGAACACTTTGGCGGCTCGCAGCTAGTAAGACAAGCCAAGATGCAATCGCCGGGGTTTGGGGTGCACGTGCAGCAATATGCTCGGAACCTGCTTAGAATTCATTAGAGGGTTTTGTCATTACGTGAACGCTGTTTCACACACCACAGACATTCTGATATCGAAATAGTCTGTCATTCTTTTTGTATGTTTGCGAACATATTGTTGCACATAGTTTACCAAAGGCTGCCTGCCCAGGTCGTAGGACGTTTGAGAGGCACAAAAGCCCAGTATATGGTGTGTATGTTGCTTCTTTTCCGCGAAACATTGGGTTGGATGCCGTCACCCGTTCTTTGCTGCCGTTTTATGTGACTGAAAGGAAACAATAAATGTTGTATATGTTTTGAAAGTACTTATGTGGTTGCATATTGTGCAAATTCCAGAAGGTATGAATTGTTTTCTGATGTAGTTAAAGTGCTCGCCCCGCCATCAAAACCTGGGTATCTGTTGACTACCGGCCGTAACGTGGTCTGATTACGTTAGTATAAGGTGCGTTCTGGCGTTGCTGCTCCCCGTCACACCAACAGAGGCGGCGTACCGGGGCGTGAAGCTCGCTAGTCCTGCCTCGGCACTTTAAAGAAATGCTGGCAGACTTGCCGGCGGTGCGGAGGAGCATGGAATGTAGCTGGTGCGGCATTTGTTGCTGATAACCTTGTAGATAAAACAAAGCTTTTTGTATCCAGATAGTATCTGAAGGAGCGTCGTTGATCCGTGGCTAAACCGGATCCTCTAATGAGCTTACCTGGAAGGCCATCAAGGAGTGTGTCTAGCGGCTGCTAGAGGGTGCGTGCCAGGGAATAACGCCTCTGCTTGTTCTGGTGTTTGGTTGCGTTGTGGAGGATTCGGTATTTCGGTACTCCGAACGCATGTTATGGTTCTTGACACAAATTGTCGTTGCGCACGGCCGTGCTCGTCATGAGGTTACTTTCGGGCGATACAGAAAGTATGTGCCGCTTATTTGTGACTATATCATTTCTGCCGTGAGCGCTTTCAAGTATTTTTCATTTGGCCGCGAGATATTTTTGTCGAATCTCAGCGATAAACCGGCATGCTGCCAGACACATGCCTTTGGGCGGGGTACCGTTTGATATTGCGCATCTATTGAGAACAACTGCCCTAGTGCGCTGCTGCAGCGACATGGTTGTCACTGTGTATCGATGTCACGGTGCATTGCAGTCACAGCCGTGAAGCACATTATCAAACGGTACGACGGCGTGCTTGTGGGCCTTGTGCGTATTGCAAAACCGGCTGCGTGATTTATAATTGAGAGTATTCGAGGAATTTGTTAGAGCTGGTGATGGCATCACTCTGTCCTGTGCGTGCGGCCTTACGCTCTTCTGGATGTAGGCGGGCGTGAGAAGTATGGAGTCGTGGAGGGCCAACGTTGCTGTAGTTGTCCGCATAACTCACTGCTTTTTATTTATTGCTGAGTAGTGTACATCACAAATTAATAACTGCTGCAGTATTCAACTGCTGGTTAAATGATGCTTACTCGGATGGTACCGAGCAGCGTCTCCTATGGGTACAAGAGTGTGCGTAGGAGCTTAGAATGCCTGCACTCGCCCTTCCGTTTGGCGGCTTGTGGTTGATGGTTTTTTGTGCTAAGCGAACCGCACGTGCAGAAGTAGCTGACACCCGTTGTTTCTTTGGATGGCTATGCGTACTTGTTTCTCCGCTGGTCGTGGCAGACAAGCGCTGGGGAATCTCTAACGCAGGCCTTTGCCTTGAGCATATTGGAAGTAGTTCACTTCTTGGCCATCCGCAATTCTTGTGGCAAGTGGCGTGGCGAAAGGGACCTCGTGAAAATGCGAGTAAAGCCTTCGCCTACGTCACTCAAATGTAGTTTACGTCTGACCTAGTTTCCTGCATCTGTTGTTTGAATCGCATGATTCTTTGTCAGCAAGCGGAGATGATCATAGGCGGACGGTTTTTCTGCGCATCGCGCTCTTGCTGGCTTTTTTGTTCAAGCCAATGGTGTCAGTGGCCAGTTTCTCTGTTTTGGAAAATCCCCACATTCTGGACATGTGATGGGAACTATCCGCGCGTTACGATCAGTGTAGTTGCTTTAGAGCCGTGGAGAGCGCATCCCGCGGCCACGCTGTGCTGTTGTAGGCTATATAGACGCAGCACAGGGCGGAAGTTGCGTGCATGCTTTGATTGCGCTTGCAGTAGATAGACGCAGCGCAGGGCGGACGTTGCGTGCGTGCTTTGATTGCGCCGGGCTAGGATTCACTAGGGGCGAGCACGATGCTCTGTTAGAGGTGCTCTCTCCGAGTGTTTTTTTCTCAATATATATTGGCGTCTCTTTTTATACTGGTTCGTTCGAACTGCAGCATAGTGGGCTGTAGTTTTGATGGGGTCTCCTTATTGGCATGTCTCAGAGGTCAGACGCATATAACATTCGAGGACTTTGTTAGAGCTGCTAATAGTGTTTTTATGTCCTCTCTGTGCGGCACTTCTGAAGGTATGTATGTTACCGGGCGAGTGAAGTATGGAGTAGTCGAGGGCCAACGTTGCCGAAGTTGTCCTCAGAACTCATTGCCTTTTTTATTGCTTAGTAGTGTACATGCAAATTAATAACTGCTGCAGTATGCAACTGCTGGTTAAATGATGCTTACTCGAATGGTAAAGAGCAGTGTCTCCTGTGGGTACAAGAGTGTGCGTAGGAGCTTAGAATGCCTGCACTCGCCCTTCCGTTTGGCGGCTTGATGGTTGATGGTTTTTTTGTGCTAAGCGAACCGCAGGTGCAGAAGTCGCTGACACACGTTGTTTCTTTGGACGGCTATGCGTACTTGTTTCTCCGCTGTTCGTGGCAGACGAGCGCCGGGGAATCTGTAGCTTAGGCTTGCGTTTAGCATATTGGGAGTAGCTCACTTCTTTGGCCGTCCGCAATTCTTGCGGCAAGTGGCGTGGCGAACGGGCGCTCACCTAGTTTCTTGCACCTGTTTTTGGAGTCGTATGATTCTTTGTCGGCAAGCGAGGATGCTCATAGGCGGACGCTTTTTCTGCGCATCGGTTGTTTGTTTCTACTTTCAGCCAAGGCAGATCCAGCATTAAAAAAGTCGCAGTTCTGTGCATGATACCTTTTAAAAATAACCTCAGCCTTTTTGGATACTATTAAGGGCGGAATCTTTGCAACTTTGTTGTTTTGGGGTAATGGGGGAATCGTGAAGAGGCGTTTAGCAGACGAAGTGCGTCATGCAGTTTTCTACTTGATATTATCCTACCAGCTGTTCGGAGAGTTGTTGCGGACAGCAAGGTAGTAGAAAAAGCGTCGCTGCTACGCGCTGCATGGCCAGACGCTGCACTACACGGCGGCTCCATTGCTTGCTTCCCTCAACCTGTCGGGCAGCAGCGATAGTAGTGAATGCTTTATGCTGCTGTGGATGTATGTAGAGTTATCGCGTTCGGACAGTGATTATGGCTGAGGCTGTCAGGGTGGATGCGCCACTTGATTGGATCGTCGTTAGGGCGCTTGATTGTTCAATGGCTACTCTCCCTACTATCGTGTGAGGGGTTCCATCTGCATAAAGCGGCGTTTAACACTTTGTTTCCACGTGAAACTAGTCGACCATCTGTTTAAGGAGTGTCAGTGAGTCTGGTTGACCGTTGTGCCTAATTGACCGAACACGAGCACTACAGCGTTTGTACAAGACCACTTGACTGCGTCAGTGAAGGCGTGTTCGTCCCATTTTAGCATGTGTTTCGCGCTTCATCACGGCCCCTGAACATTGCGATTCAGCCACGCTTAAAGAAATGGGCTTAGGTGGGTTTGCTCTGTCGTGAAGGCTTGTTAACCAGCCTGCGCGGCACAGCAGATGTTGCATATACTTCCCGGGCTCGGAGTAGCTATCAGCAGGGTATATCCGTTGGTTTGGGATACACAAAGGTCAGTTTTTCTGTTACTGGTATTTGGTACACACGAATAAACGGCGTAACGGGGCACGGAGCGTGCTAATATCCTGCCAAGGCACTTCGAAGAGATTGTTGCGAACATATTGCGACACAGCGATGGATGTGACACTACTTGTGCGTCCTTCGGTGCGCTGCAATAGAATTGGTGAAGGTGGAGTCAGTTCAGCTCTTAAGAATTCGTTTGTCCTAAGTGGCTTAGCGCATTGATGGCTGCACGTGTTCTTCGAATGCGCCCGATGATATTGATCAGGGGTTGCTATGGCTATCAGCGAGTTCGTAAAAACGTAGATCACCGATATCCCTCGTGCTATTCGGCTGCTTGACGGTAGGCACACTATTGTGATTCGTAAAGCGCATAGGGTGTGCTGTGAGACACACCTTGTCCCCTTTCACAGTCGTGAGCAATCGATTTGTTGAGCTTAGTGTGACGTAAGTCCTGGTCAAGGATTCAACAGTATTTTCCTGATTTGTCTAATCTTGTTCATGGTTGAACCGTGGCGATCATTGTCACCACGTGTAGAAGGCTTTTCCCTTACAGATATCTTTAACGGCCTACTAAGACGCTGGTGTCGAGTTGAAACATTTGGGGGTCTCATGGCGTGGTATGCATTCAAGAAGGAGCTTTTACTGATTTGTCTGCTACTCAAGACAATAGTAAACGGTGCTGTCTGTGGTTACAGGGATGTGATGCAGGTTTGATTCCGTGTGTGCAGGGCTTTGCTGTTTCCGGGAGGCCTACAGGAAGTAGGTTTCCGCTGTATACAGTATCATCAGCTTCTCAGAAGTCTACAATTGTCTTCGTGCTGGGCATGATGTTTTTGTTGGTGTTTGGCGTTGACCGGAGATGCTACAGTGTTCCATGCCTCCTGTGTGAAGTACTGTTTGAAGTTGCGCAAATATTAAGAGGAACTGCTGTTGTGGGGTGATGAGGGACGATTGTCACTTTGTATTTATGTGTGATGCACGTGGTTAAAGGGGTGCATGCCATTGGTTTGACAGGTGGCTGAAGGCATTGTGTGCAGGCTGGACTTCCCGCTCCGCACTTTCCATCGTCTTTGACGAAGTGACCCTACCTGAACAGCTGCGTTGTTCTTGAGCAAAACACGCAAAGTGGCGGTTTTTGTAGTGAGGTACTTGGCATTGATCACCCAATTGCATCCGAGACAGATGGGTGTTCTTTACGGGGAAGGTGCACTCATCGCGTCTTGCCCACAGCTTGGACATGAACGGACATCAGCGGTGGCAGAATGGCGTGTCTTTGTCTGAAAGATGCATGAGTGTTTGTCTAGGTTTAAGCTTGTTTCGCATATGGTATACATCCCTAGTGGTGACAGGCGCATGCTTTTTCTCGATGTTTTTACTCCTTGCCGCATTTCATTGAAGGGTACCTTCGCAGGGTGCTACGTTGTGATGCGGCCCTGGCTTACTTAAGGTTTTCACTGGGGTTCGTTCTCGGTGTTGCGGTGCTCTGCTGGGTGCGCATGGTTAGCAGCGCGCTTGCCCCTTGGCAACAGGCTTAAGCTAGAGCCAGTGTCACAACGCAGGGCTCAAGGGGCAGGCTCTGTTCATGAACTTCTTAGTTTCCCGGCAATAAATGCTACTCCATTCCCCGCACAGAGTTGCATGCGGTTGCGTCTTATATTTTTGCGTCGTTACTCGAATGTGCTTTGGCTTATTAGCCTGTGCCTGCTGCTTTGTTGCTGGATTACCCTTAGTTTTCTGTGCATATAATACATCTCTGCCTAGGTTCCGCGCAGAGGCGAGGGTGTCGATGGACTGTATCCGAGTTGCTGCTGTCGGTTTTATATTATTTGGCGGTTTACAGCCTTCTCAAGTTGGGCAAAACTAGTGAGTGTGCTTGCTGAGTGTGAACGTTCTTGGAATCGTTCGCGTTCCCGGTTCGTTTCCCTTTTCACAGCTTTGCTGTGTATATGAAGATGGCGCAAGGGGCAGCTGGCGCTCCAATGGTGTCAAATCGGAGAGGAATGAGGTGCGGCGTTTATGGCTACCAGGAGGTGCGTATCAGCGAAGGTCCCCTGGATTTGTGTTCCTCTTTGGCTGTCTGATGACGGCATACTATAGGAGAGTCAGCGTGTATGATTTGCTGGGTGACAGACGCCGTCCTTGCGCGCAGTTGTGCGTAATTGCTGCATCGTGTGTGGTGGCGGATAAACTCAAGTGGATGTCCATACCGAACAATACCACGGGAAAATCTAGCGCAGTTCACGGCTTGTTGTATTTTCTGCGCTGACAAGTCCACGGAGACGGTTGCCTTCACGCATTGTTTTAGATGCGAGGGGATCGGCTTAGTATAGCTGTTTGTAGACGCTGTGTTTGACCATGATGATCATATGAGAAAATAGCTTGTTCGCTCCAGGCACGCATGGCATGGCGTGCGCTAGGGAGGGAACGTCTGTGGATCTGGCGGCTGCTGTAGGTATTTGATGGCAGCCAGTGACGCAGTTTAGGACCGCGATTTGCTTCTGCAAGCTAGATTTCGCCTTGTGATTATTTGGTCATTTATGGGGCATCCAGAGAGTATGGATGCGATATTTACAATACTATGGCTTTTCCGGTGTGTTTCCAGCTGTTTTGTATTGGCTGATGGAATTCAGCTCCCTTCCGGGATGCTGCGAAATACGAGGAACCGTTTGATGTTCCACATTTTAAAGTAGCTGCAGCCGGCTGTTGCTAGACCGTTGTTGTTAAGTTGGATGGATATAGCCCGATGCTTTGCTTCGTGAAGTACATGATGAAGCGGTGTGCTTGCTTGCTTCTGGTTGGCAAGCTGACTTATGACAATCTCAACTGGTTGCCATGTTGCATTGCGGTGTGTCCCATCCTGGGCATCCATATTTTCGGTGAGTACGGAAGATGATCGCTTGTGCTTGTAGTGAATGACTTTAAAGGTTTACGGTTTGGGGTTTAGGGAGGTTCTCATTCCGCAAAGCTGGGTGTTGTTTGCATGGCAGTTGCACTCGTTTTGTTCTACCCAAGGCAACGATGAGTGTTTGTAAGGGGGGATGTGCAAAAGTGATGGTGTCCGCGGAACGTGCCTCAGTTGCTCCTTACTCGTGTTTGAATGACGTGAACCCGAGGGATATCGAACAGGCGGTATTGTTGCGTATCCATCACCGCAAGTGCTGTTCGATTAGGTCTTGAAGTGTTTCTCTCGTGGGTACTAGGAAGTGCGTAGTGGCGCAGGACGCGTGCTGTTGATCGGCTGCATGATGGAAGGTAGAATACTAGGCAACGCAGAACGTTTATTTTGTTGCAGTAGTCACTTGTTCTGCTGCACCGTGCACAATCGTTCCGTCAGGCGTAACGGAAAGTGCGTGTTGGTGAAGGTGAAGCCCGTGTTTTGTCTGGGGCAGTATAGTGCAGTATACTCTGGCGGTCGTGTGTAGTCATTTCGCGCGGTTTCGCAGCTGGCGAGCGCTGGTGGTGCACGTTTGGTCTGCACCTGGGTCATTCAACAACGATTTTCGACCTGCTGAATTGCTTGTACCGTTAAACGAAGTCCACGTGGCTCTTTGCCACCGCGCGTAGATGGTTATGTGCGACATGCGTCTCTAATTGCTGGCTTCGTTGAAGGCGTCAGCTTCAAGGTGGTGTTTGGCAGCTGCTCGAGCCCTTTACCAATAGTGAATTGTGCGCTTTGTGACTCCGTCGAGCTGCTGTGCTCCCATCACCATTGCATTTTTTCCGGGGCATGCAGAATGTATGTACACGCTATCGACAATAGAAGCATTTTTGCTGACGTGTTCAGGTATTTTTGCTTTTAGCATGATTTTCTATGTTTGCCGTTGAGGGGCCGAATTCCTTGCCTAGAAGGCAGTAGAACGCATGGAAGCACCGTTTTATGCGGCGCAGGACTTGCACGCAGGCGCTGTCGTGTGCTTTATCTCCGCGAGGGCTGATGTAGCCAAATCCCATGGAGTACGTAGTGATGTGGTGCCCTTGTATGCATGCGGCCGCTTAGGTGTGTGAAGGTGCATGGATCAGGTTAAGCTTGCGGTTACGCGCTCTGCAAGGGTGTGCTTCTTACGATATATACTAACCTGACGCCACTTCTTCGGCAAAGCCAAATTGCACGTGATTGTGTCCTCAATCGCGCGCTGTCGTCTGCCTGTGCTCTAGCTTATTGGCCCGTACTTGCTGCTTTGACGATGCTGAGCTGTGCTCCATATGTCTATGAGGCATTTCTGCATTCATCCTGTATGAAGGCGACACTGTCCGCCAAGACAGTCCGAATTGTTGTGGATGGCTCTTTGACATTTTTCCTCTCAGACAAAGCCCGATTTTTCTGGCGATATGCAGAATAAAGGGAGCAGCGTTTGTTGAAGGCCGACTTTGTCGGAATCGTTCGCAGATATCTACTGCTTCCGCCGGTTGACGGCGCACAGTGTGAGCGAATGATTGTTGCTACTGCGATTGGAATGAGGTCAAGTCAAAGAGCATCGAGCGGGAACTATTGCGTCTGCTAGGAGGTGCGTAACGGGGTAAAAAGCCTGCATTTGATTTTGTTGCAGTAAGTTGTGCAAAGTATTATGGTACGCGAAAAGCCTGTCTTGTGGTTGGTGGTACACGTACGCTCGTGTTTCCGTAGAGCGTTGCTCTGGACAAGGACTGGTGAGGGTGCCAGTAGAAGGTTTACCTAGTCCAGTAAAGGCTAGCCTGCGTCCTGTTTATTTTTCTGCATCTGTGCATGGAAGGGTATGATTCTTTCGCGCGACTCATCCGTGTCTATGCGTGACGCATGTTCGTGTATGACATTAGCTGCTACCGGTTCAGGCTAGTTGTATCCGAAAAAAATTGTTTGTTCTGGAAACTAATTGCACGTTATGTGTATGAGATGGAGCCTAGACGCACGTGGCGGCAACTTCAGTGTTTCGACTGTGAAAGGTGCATGTGGGGTCGGTGTCTTGTTGCTGTAAAGTAGAAGTGTGCATGCGCGCCGCAGTGCAAACGTTGCAGCCACTTTTTGTCAGGCCTTCTTGTTGGGGTTAACGTGAGTGAGCATGTACACCCTGGAGATAGTTGCAACCGTTTTTCAAATGCACCATGTCATCATTCGACAGGAGAGGGGACGCAACTCGTGGGGTGGGCAATCTCAGGCCTTCTTGGCAATGCCTCGCGTCATCTGGTACGCATCTGCTGCACGTTTTGGGGGGATCTCGCGCTCATCACGCACATCTCTCGGGCGGTAGCCAGCCTACCTCACATGTTGCACACAGTTCCCGAAATCTCTGTACGTATTGTGGCGAGGACACTGCTGCTTCGTTAGGGGTTACGTGCTGGCGCCACCAGGGAAGGTTGCAAGTTTCGAATTCACTGTAATCAACTGCATGGTTCTTGCGTGATACAGAGACCAAGTATTGTACTAATTCATTTGTTTGAGGATGTTCGTGCACCGCAGCTGGGGGGATAGAGCACACAGGCTTCTTTTTGGAAGCATGGGTTCTCGGTGGGCAGTGCAGTGCACACTAAAAACGCTG
>HG713544.1:0-11408 GCA_000499725.1 Eimeria brunetti
TTGTGCTGGAGCCCCACTGGCGGGACGTTACACCAATTGATCAAATAGCCTGCTCCCCGTACACCCAGATGAAAGCATGCCAGTAGCTTAGCAAGCAAGCAGTATTCAACGTATGTATCCCAAGATAGCGTATTGGGGCATCGTAGCTCAATCTAAATATCGAAACCCAGGATTGCCTGCTAGCCATTGCACAACAAATCGAAGATATGCTGGATCGAAACGCGTGCTACCCCTGCATAAAATTAGGATTTAGTGGACGCGTGCATCGGCTTCGGTGTCAGTGGTTCACCGCATTCCTCTCGCTGTATTACAGCACTCCCTGTGTGTATGCTTTTAGATTGGCGAGAATGCAAAGAAGTAGCGGATCTGTACTGAAACACGCCAAGCGTACTTCGTGGAAACTACTAGGCACTGCTAAGCGGTTGGCTGCCCGGGAGACAATGCTTAGAATGCTGATGAATCCTCCTGGAACCGAAGAAGCGCACCTTTTTTGCTCGTTTATAATTCGGCGTGCACACTGTCACTCCCGCACAGTCAGGAAACGGGTGCACTAACAAGATAGAGAGTGCGTTGTTGTTACAGTTCACCGAATATTGACACTAGCGAAAATGGTGTCGGCTCACGGCAGATGTGCATTTGAGCAATCATCTACCTACGAGCTGAAGCAATCCAGTTATCATACCGACAAGAACGTCCTTTTCTTACGTGAATCAGTTTTACTTGGAAACAGTTAGGCAAATAACATACAAAAGGCTCACGCAGGATGCCCAGCGTCAGGAAGACAGGCACCCGCCAAAGCAGCTTCGTGCTGTAGCTACAAACCTAGCCATTCCCCACATCTAGCAATGTGCGGAATAGCTTGCCAGTAGTACAACTCAGTGGTCAGGATTCCGGGAAAAGCGCTGCCGAAAAGGGTACGACGAGCCGAAAACGCCAGCGGTAAGGGCGTAACCAAACTAAATCAATCAACCGCTGCTTGCAACCAACACATTAGGAGTCATGCTCTAATATGAGAGTGAACGGCCAGCTGCAGTATCAGACCACACGGGAAAACACACACAGCAAGAGAGATTGAAGACAAGAAGCAGTTCAAAGAGCCGCCGTCAGGCGGTTCCAGCATATTTCCACATTTCGTCGCCGTCCGTTAGAGGAAGCCTTTTCTCAGGGGACAATTAGAACACCTCGTGGCTTTGGATGACGTACAATCTGCGGTCCTTAGCGAGGCCCCTCTATATTGCAATCAAACACCCCATCTAATACATCGCATACGTACAGATAGTTCCGAATACGCTTCGGGAGGGCTGCGCGGCCATGTAAACATGCAGGAAGAGCAAATTGTCATGGCTGCTTGTGCGTCGGGGAAGATGCACAGTCACTTGCGCACTTGCCTTGTGCCGGCTAACAGACAACGCAGTCTATTTTTTTCCCCTCAAGGACCTTCAAGGCGTAAACCTTCCCATACCGCTTGACTGTTTGTCGCTCCTCGCTTAAATATCAACCCGCTGATGAAGAGCTACCGCCCAAACGCACTGCCTGCGCACCAGTCTACAAAGCCTGTAAAGCCGAGACTATCGTGCGGAGAGTACGATATTGAGTTACCATCATTCACTTTGGACACCTTTGCTAAGTCAGTGGACTCAGCAGTTCAATTCACTGGCTTAGCAATGAGCAAATACAGGAGCACACGCCAAGGGTGTACTCCCGCATTTGTTCACGTTTCCTCAAGCACTTCAATCTTTTGAGCAGCCCAACCAAACGCACAATCTGAAGAGATTGTGCCGAAGCCAGTTACGTTGAAGGGAATTCTATACGGTACTGTTCTTTTGCTTCGTTCCGTAATCAAAGAGCCAGCACTGAAGACAAAGAACAATCATCTTGAAGAAGCTGGAGGTGGTAGTGAAGCAGACAGAAATTTTAATAGCATATTGTTTTTTCCTGGAAACTCTGCAGGAAATAGTGCATGTGTGCGCGGAAATTACTAGATAGCTAGGCTGGCGCTGAACTGGCAAGGCCTCTTACACTACGAATGCAGCCATCCACTTTGGCCATTTAAAGGATCAGCGAATGCCTCTTCTATTTTAATGGAAACGCAAGCCAGAGTCATATGACGGTGCCTTGATCTGCCCTGTTCACCACCTGATCCCGCTTTAAGTTGTTAAGCTGCATACGAAACCGCATACGCCTTCTGTCCCTTCCACGCGAGGCTATGGGCCAATATGCCGTTTAGCACCCCTTCACAGGTGCTTTTCTACACCCTTGTACAACGTCGTGCGTTGACGTGCCCTATAGGAGTTTGAAAAGGTTGGCTCAAGCCAGTAATTCGCACTTTCCACCTGCATTCCCGGGTATGGCAGCCCTTTGTCCGCAGTTCTGAGGGCCTGTGGCTAGTCTCCATGCTTGAAACATGGCAGGGGAGGGCGGATAGTCGGTAGAAATTACTGCACACGCCTTCCATGAAACCTCCAAAGGATATCTATGGAAACAATAGCCCAACCATTGACTACAACAAGCAGCTACCTCCGCGTAGTTCTTTCTAGTGTCCATATTTGGACCAACACGTGCTTCCACGGCACGAACACACTTCTGCGGCCATATGCTTTTCCCCGCGTTATCGGCAATTTGTACATGGATCTGCAGGGCAACGTACCAGAGGATCACGCTGTTTAAAGACTATTATCCGCATTGCTGCCCTTGTTCGCATCCATGCACATTGATCAAACTTGGTTTCGCACGGCTGTGATGTTTGGAACAGGCGGCTTTGATTTCATCGTTTAGAAGCAATTGCACCTTTGTCACATCGGCCCTTAGATGCCATGCGTTAGGTGAAAAATCTGGTTGGCTGGAGAGATCGCCACTCCCTTGAGGCTTTAGGGAGCCTCACCATCTAGGCATTACTGTGCAGGCGACAGTCGGCATTGACGGACCAACACATCTGTTCTTCATTTAGTGCACTGAAACACAAAATTTCATATCTGCACTTCGAACAGTGCCACAATACCGGTGCTCCATATATCGTGTTGAAGCTTGCGCGGCGCCTGCAGCAGCCACGCGGGTAGTTCAAGCCGTAGAGCATGTATCCACTGTGCCATGGGAAACTTGGCTGCCTCTGCGTTCGTTTTTGTTTGGAGAAATCTTTGAGCGGTTCGACTCACGTCCAGACGGTCAAAGCCTCTAGGGGGCGTATAACGCGAACATGTGGTTTGACTAGACGAAATGTAAACGTCCTAGGGCGTTAATCAGAAGCTCCAACATTCTACCAAGAGCCCGACAGACCCTATTAACATACAAACTGAAAAGGTAAGAATGCCTTTCTTCCTCGAAAGGCTTGACTCCATATATCGACTCACTGCGGCACCAGTAGCGCATCGTCAAATTCTGAAGTGCATATCCCAATTGATGCGCCTATGCTAAAGGATGATACACACACAAGCCTTAAATCCGGTTATTTGGTTTAGTTGTGCAGGCACCCAATAAGGTGGCATAAACGATGGTGGAAGCCTGCTCTATCTCACTCTATCTCAAGCTTATTTATGGCGGGAAAAGCAATGGTGTGATGAAAACTTCCTGCGTATAGGTGGCGGCACTGGGAACAACTCCTAAGACACCAAACTCAACTACAAACTATAGCAAACCGCTTTGTGAACCTCTCTGACTCAGCATAGGGAATCCCTATGTTGGTTGCCCGCAGAACAAAAGCCTGGAGCATCCTACATCACACCATAACGTTTCCGGCCTTTCCAAATGCTTCTCAATAGCGTCGACCTATGAGCTGGGACAAGGCAAATATTTGCCATCTGAAACATTCAAGCAAAATACAAAAGTCATTTACCGCATCTGGCCATTGGAAGGAGAGCGCACTATCTGCGGTTTCCGCGGAAGCGTCTAACCAACGCAGGAGTTAGCAATTACCTCAAAACGTAAACCTTGGCTGGAAAAACGCAAAGCGGCCAGAGTCATCATATCCGTCCAGACTTAACATTTGTATGCAAAAGGGTTACTTGGGAAAGTAGGCGCATTTCGCAAGGCGGCATCTCGCGTTCAGTACAACAGCTGCTACGCACTCAGCTAAAGGCGCCTGATACAAATGTTTTGTGGGGGGAAGCTACTTATTCCTCCTTGCTGCTGCATCTCTTCTGGCAACAAACATGGCATCTGTTTGCATTCAGCACATGAATCTAAGAGAGAAAAAATACCGTTGTTCAACTTAGCGCACTTTCTAGGAGAATTGTTCAGTATGTATTTACTCATTTGTGGAGCATCTGTTGCGGCTTCATGCAAACCTACCTAAAGGTATCGCCTGCACCCCGCAAACGCTATCTTTGCACGGCCAAAGGTAACCGTTGATATGCTCATTAAAAGCGATGGAAGCCCAAAAGAACAACGCGCTTGCTAAATATCGTCACAGGGCTACCGCAAAAAGTAGTGGCGATTCGGGGAGCTGTGGCAACTGTTCAATCCCCGAGTTATATCAGTTGCTATTATACACGTGTGCTGCTGCGAATGGGTCTGTTGCGTGGGCGCTTCTTCTCAGATATATGGTAAATTGGTGAATGCATTAATGACATCCTTGCACCCCACACCAAGGGGGCAAATGCGTGTAGACTCCAGACACTGTTTGACTAGAGCCTGTATCCAGAAATGTGTCTAATCGTTACACAGTATGCCTAAGCACTTGTTTTGGCACGTATGAGGGTACAGGCCACAGTATGAATCATGAAGCGCACGTGGACCCACCACTACTTCACCGTCGATCGCGCAGACTAAGAAGAGTAGTCTGAGCGATCGACCGAATATGCCACTATATAGGACCGGTTCAAATAAACAAGTCAGTGTGTGCCGAGCGCCCGGTTACGCTCGAAAACCCCGCACTATATCGGAGTAGAGGTCGACGATCTAGTCAACGGGACGGATTTTCCCCATGTTGTGTGAGTTGGCGACAAAAGCGTAATTCCTACGAGATATGCTCTCTGGGGTAGGCCCAGTGGTATCTGGACTCAGTCCGGGAACGCAAGCCAAGTCCAAGATAAATACCCGCCGCACGATGATGCAGCCGGATGCATGTGGTGTCCCCATCGATCGGCGGGTTTCTAAAAGACCAATTAGAACTGAAAAAGTTCAAGAGACTCTTTGCAACATAATGTGCGTGCAGACTTGCCCTTCGTCCCGTATGCTGGAATGGTACTAACACTTTGCCTTATGGTGCCAAACTTGGGTTTTACTTGGTGACCACCATAAATTGCACCTGTTCCAAACGCAACGTACATTAGCTACTCTTACCAAATTAGAAGAATCCGCATGCAATACGAGTTCCTCTTTCTCTTGTGTGAATGGATCAACAGTGAACTGGGGGTTCCGCGTCTTTTTCTGCAAGCGCCGTGTAAACATACACAACTCGTGTTGGCTAAAAGTGTTGTCAGTCGCCCGCCCTTCACCATGAACTGCGGGTTCCGCGTCTTTTTCTGCAAGCGCCGTGTAAAGATACACAACTCGTGTTGGCTAAAAGTGTTGTCAGTTGCTGTTCTATGCAGAACAAGTCCCGTCACTCATAGCGGCGTTTCCTTACCAATGCTACCAATCTATATACATTTAAGTCACCGCTGCCCCGTAGCACGTATTCCGTGGCACGTCTACTGCCACAACAATTTGCTGATGTCCTTTGTGTTGTCAGAATCTGCATCGTAAGCCCATATCCATGCCCAAACAGGTGCGAGCGAAGATCATATTCGAAGCGATATATATAGGCCCCCGCTTATCCTCACAGCTCAAATCCACAAATTTGCACGCATGCACGTACAGACCCATGCCTCCCACCAGAGGGCCGGACAAGTAACCATACCCGAAATCGCGGTGCAACGATAGGTTTCCTTCTTAGTGCACACTTTCTGGGCAAATAGACGTGCAATCGTAATCCCACAAGGGGTTCCGCTAAACGGCTCCAGTAGAAGAGCGCGGGTGACCCGCATACCCCCTTAATGTTCACACATGCAGGTCCCCTAGCTCTCTTCCAAACACTACGCATTCGCCTTTCCACAGAAAGAACATCCTTTAACAACCGCAGGCGAACCAAGCCAAGAACTAATATCAACCCCAAATGCAGCTAGTTGCATGGGGAGTAATTCAACATTAGTTTCGTAATATTCGTTTCAATGTTCTCGTTATATACGTCCCTCCATGTTAGAAGACCAACAATAATTGACACTGTTGATGACGAACAGAAAAATGCATGTGCTTGTAGACCAGAAGCCTGCCCTTTGTTTACCTTCTAGAACACTCTGGCATGAAAGTGCAGAGCGCGGACGGAAATTAGTGAAATTCATAAGTTGCACCTGTTCCTAACCCAAGAGAGCCTCGCTCATTTTGCAAAAAAGCAACGCCCACCTGTGCTCTTTCTTTTCCTTTGGTTTGCGTTCCCAGTAGCTACACAATGAGCCACAGGTTCAGCTTTCTTTGTTGACGTGACACGATGCTTTTTAAGCAATTGGTGTTGACCACCCCTGCAACAGCGCTCAGCCTTTCTATATACGGATGTCTGTGGAGACTACACCTTTGGAAACCTATGCCGGCCTGGCTGTCCATACTACTGAGCGGATGACGTAAACGATCGTGTATTCGTTTCTGCTTGGTACTACGTGATGCGCTGAGCACTTACGTTTTTATTAATGTAATATATGCGTATTTTGGCGACTATCCGTATGGACTGACCACGGAGACGCATGCAGCGTCTGCGACAAACCTTGCAGTTACGAGCGAAACGATACACTGTTGTGTCAAGCCGGCGCACCTTCTGTAACCATTATCTCGCCATTGCGCGATTAGTTTGAATTGCTGACCAAAGTTGCAAAAGACCCCATTTAACCACGTCAGTTAACAGATGAAGGGTCCCTGTGCACGCTAACTATTTCAGAGAGCAACACCTGCCAGCTGCGCGCAGGAAACTCTCTCCGTCACTCTGGGCTAGAGGAATAAACTGATAAAGCTCAACAAGAAATCTGCACCTGCACTTTAAGTTGAGCCCTTCTTTGGTAGAATGTGAACATTGCTACGTAGCCTCCTCTCTGAAATCTCTGGATATGCACCTACCGCCATACTCAGCCTTCTAGGGTTTTGCAGTTACCATGCAAAGCCAAGTTCTACGCCATTAGGTACAGTCCTACACAGCAGCCCCTTCCAAGCACAGCGAGACATGTAACACGCCGCCAACTCTGCTACGCCAGATATACTATTTATCCCTCTTGGAGCTCTAGACCCTTTAGCGTCGTATATATTGGCAGGCTACCTAATCGTGCAATTCACCACACGCCTACAAAATGGAATGCGGCTGACCGTGTGGGACGGCAAATGGCGTTCTACATGAGAAGCTGATTCCTGCTTAGAATTACTTGTAGTGCATCTACTGCGCTGTATTTTGAACGTCTCATGTCCTAGGAAACCGTATGACAGCGTGCTCTTACCCACTCTCACGCTTGTGCCTGTAGTCAGTACAGCCTTCCTCTAAGAGCCCACAATATCCAATGGCCGATTAGAGCTAAGTACAGTCCCCAGCCATCCTTGAATACATGTAAGGCATGCATAGAGCACAGTCTTAGAGAACATCCCGGAGAAGTCATTCTGAACAGGCAAACACTGAAATAGCTCACCACCCAATGGTGCACACGTCTGAGCATATGTGAAACTGGAGGGGCTTACGGCAACGGTACACAGAATACGAAGCACGAACGGAGGTATCCTTTATCAGGCAAGAGCTTTACCAGCAGCAAACGAGGTTGTATACCCCACATTTGGCATATTCGATCTCCGCAAAACCAGCCAGCGCCTCTTGCGTGTTTCGAGGATACCCTCCAAAGATACGCATAGGCCATCGATTTAGCGCATCGCCTCCCGTAAATTACCCTCACAACCACCATAGCTGCCGTAGAGCCTTCTGAGCGCCCCTTTTATGTTCGAGTTCCTCTTTGAGAGCGTTCATGCACCCGACGTGAGGCCCAACTTGCGAACAAGAGAAACACTCGCCACATCTAGTATGCGTTGCGAATATGTATTTCGCTGGAGTTATTTCTCCGGATTCAGTAGTTTGACTATATGACGATCAAACTCCCGAATTGGTAAAATAACCTGGACGGTAGAATCGCCTTCATAATCAATGCATAATAGTGATCTTGGGAACTGGATGCGTTTCCGGTCAAACGGAAAAATGACGGCCGAGGCAGACGACGTCCAGCGATTGCTGTTCACTTAACTAAACCACCACCGATTTTCTGATCACGTTTTCACCCATCTCTGAACAGTCAGAAATGCGGATGGTGTGCGACGAGCACTGGCAAAACACACCTTTACATCCGCACATGCATGGCTAACCTTCCGAACATCAATATCTAATGCCTCTCATAAGGCCTAGCACCATCGCAAAGCGCAGCGCTCTTGGCGCATCTGCTATTCGAGCATGTCGCCTGCATACAAAACCAAGGGCAAATTTCATGATTAGCATGCCGTTCAAGTGGATGAAACTTTACAGAAGATAAATAACTTTTTTTTAAACGTTTATATGTGATGCACTAGTTCCACACAGGAGGGCTATAGCAGAAGTGGCTGCACACTTAAGAAACTTTCGACGGCTCAACTCCAGCTTGTAGGCGCATCTGATACGCTAGGCACACAGATGATGCCACATGCCTATCTCAGCTAGTCCATAGCCTCCGCTGCCTACACTTTGAGATGATCGTTCGTATTTAGGTACGCACAATAATTACAATATCCGGCACTGTAGCGCTCATCGCATCACATTCGCGTATATTCACGAGGCCTAGCAAGCGCGAGTCCCATCCCAATCTGAATCAAAACCTGGAGATGATGTGGCAGCTCTCCACGCTCCTGCAGAATCACAGCTCCGTCTTTCGCGTTTGCTTCAAATACTTACCCATTGGCATCCCCCGCGTCTAGGTGACTGAATGTACATCCGCCCACGCTTGTCGTAACCCATCCATGTACAACTGAGAAGACTACAGCGCGTGGCAAGTGTTTACTGTCTGAAGCGTTCTCAAGTTTTTTGGTGACTACGATCTTTACACAAATCGTGATTTTCTTGTGTACAATGCTTAGATTTCTTGTCAGCGGTTCCCGCGACCCAGAGTTTGCTTTACTTCATGGCAAATACGTACCCACTAGTGTATCCCCACAAGTATTCAAAATCCGCACATGCACACAAAGCCTGCTTATTCTGTCTACAGCGTTTGCACTGTTGTTGAAGTATGCAAAATGTAACCGTTATCTGCAGAGCCAGCAAGCGCACTCTCTGGACAGTATCACTCCGCTGTTCATGCAAACATGCTGCTCATGAGCAGCTGTTTGTGCAACATGTCCAGGCACCTCAGGCCGTGCTGGAAGCGAAAGCCCGCTGCGTGATCCGACCGACACTTGTCGTCCTGAATTCTATATTCCGGCACTGAACGGTAGCACGCCAATCTCCAGCATCCCAATATCAGTACACTAACTGCACGGAGAGGCAACAACTGCCCCGAATAAATTGGTTTAAGCTGAGCAATCCCACAACGCTCAGTCTGTGTTACTAGCCTGACAGCACTTTAGCTATCCCGCTAGCCTTTCTAGCTGCCCAGCTCCGTATGCAGATCTCACGCGTACGCACGCACGCACACATGCTTCATGCGTATGCATCGGCCGTGGGCGGATGCATGCATGTCTGTCACAACATGCGCAGCACCGCGTTCAAATGTAGAGAAGAAAAAAGCGCTTCGTCGCTTTTCCCCCTTGGATTACCTGTGCAAATGCCAAGGTACGACCAATCTTAGTCGCGCTCCCCAACACGCCTTCGTTGAATTTGTGCAGTAAAAGCTCGAAGATTTCGTGTAGCAGAAGCTGCAGAGTACTGAGGGGAGGCACTCATATTTCTCACCCGGACCCTTCGCTCTTCTTGGCTCACAGCCCCACGCACTACCATTGCGCCTTCTGGGATATTCAAAACCAGCGATCATGGTCCAACTCGCACTAATGTGCACAACGCTCTCCCATACATACCACATACATACCACAAAATACCACTTGCGTAAAACAGTACCAAACACATAACACTCTATATATTGCATCTCCTAAACATAACGCGCAATTCTCCAGCCTGNAAAACAGTACCAAACACATAACACTCTATATATTGCATCTCCTAAACATAACGCGCAATTCTCCAGCCTGAGTGGCACCTTCGAGATCACCTGCCAGCTCTGCAAGCAGCTCCCGCAGGCCTACCAATTCTGCATTTGTGCTAGTTCAAGTCTGTGTCCCATGCACTCCCAGCACGGCTTGCCTAATGAGCCTGTTTCTTGCAATATTTTAGCATTCACGCGAAATAAGGGTTCCCATGGTCTGTACCAAACAGCGGCCATCCAAACCATCCTCATCTTTGTAGGCGAGGTTAATATGTTCCAGCGTTTTGTCTACCGTTCCTATCTGCAAAATGTGCTCATTATTTGTGGTGCCGGCAAACGCACTTTCTGGACAGTATAATAATTCCAATTCCCAAATGCGTGTACGCCCAAGGCTCCCCGTCAGGATATCTCGCCAATGCAGCATATCTCTGAAAGGCAAAAGGCGCGCCAGGCTGAGTTCTTAAATAAACCGCACGGCACCCTGGTTTTTGACGTTAGGATTGCCAAACATACCCGGTGCTAGTTAGTTCCAGCAACGCTGCTGAGTGGGGGAACACGTTCACTCGGTCCGAATGACAGCAGCCATCTAGTGCAGTCCATTCTCTACCAGAAAGTGGTTGACTGCCAGTACAAGAGGAGGAAAGAGCGAACAACTGTTTCCTAAGGCACTGTGTGCACCTAACAACATATGCAAGTATCAGTTCGCGCTGTGAGTCCTGTGATACTCCCCTGTGCCTTGTTTCCTACGTGGCGAATTCCACTTATACACTGTAGCAACCGAAGCTCCAAAACATTTTTCAGTACAGATCGATTGCGGAGACGATGCGGCACTCTCCGGATTAATTGAGGTCAAGCTAAGTCACAGCAGGCAACAGCTGTTTGTCATGTAAGCTACCCAGGCTGCGAGTTTAGCTGCTCAGCCCCGTATCCACATTATGCCCACTTCACAGCTATGTGCCGGAGATGGGCAGACGAATGCATGGCAGCGGCCTTCACATAAAATGAGCAAGCACAACTTTTAGACAAGATAATCAATGAAAGCGCTTCATTGATCTTTGCCCGTGGTGTACCTGTGCAAATGATGCAACGCGAAATCTTAGTCAAGCTTTTCCCATCCTTTCGTTGCTTTGCTGCAATGAGCTTCCGTACATCCACTGCAGGTTCCACTGCACACAAGGGGACCACTGCCACCGCTTTCCGTCATATAAAAGCGTAGGAACCGGGCAATAATACGCCCGCTGACGTTTGTAGAAA
>HG713545.1:0-11357 GCA_000499725.1 Eimeria brunetti
CGGCCATCATAAAGAACAAACTGAATGTTATTGGAGGCATCCGAACGGCGCGCCGAAGCGCCAATTGGCCACCTCCCCGCTCCATCTCGCAGGACTGTTACGACGGAGTAGCAATGCGGTCCTGTCTTAGTGGAAATAAAGTATCAAAAAGCGAGCAAAGGAAGACGTGACTGTCGATTCCGTGCTGCCCGAAAGACAGCTGCTAGTGCACCTGCGACCGGAGTGACCGTCGGGAAGCAGACGACTTTCCACACTACTAAGGCCAAAAAGAGAAGGAAGTTATTTTAATGTTTAAAAAAGTCTGTGGATATTTGTTTGATAGGAAGCATCCAGAAGCCTGGTCGTCTCAGCTAGAAGCCTGGTTGGAACGGGCTGATCACTTGCTTCCGCTCCGCTTGCCGATTGCAACACAGCTTGGAGCCTCCACCCAGCCATCCGTTGTGAAACCCAGCCATGAACATATTGTTACTTTTAACGACAGATGGATTATATATTTTAATCAACAACCACACTGGGCACGGGTCGAACCAACGACGAGGTCATGCCGAAGGGCGATCTTTGCCAAAGGGCTTGGCGCCCTCCTTGAGGTAGATATACGTACACCAGAATAGAGCTTCATCAGTCCAGGAAAATAAATGTCCTAAATTCTTTCTGGTCCGTAGGTCTCGTGGTGCTTCTCGGCGAGTGTAACCAGTTGTAATAGAGATCCCCTGTGATCCGCCGGTTCCCACACCGACTAACACACGGGCTCCCAGACAGACTAACTTCTGGGATGCCATCATGTCCTGCCGTAATTCTTCCCGCAAATGCCGGGCGGCAAATGGCTGGTACACTTATTTCATCTGGGCCGGGGAAGCGTAAGGACTCCCCGAAGAACGGTTTACGAAGCTATGCAATCCGGACCCGTTGTCTTCCGGAAGAGTTCCTGTTTCGCTTGGCTTCTGTTCATTACCTGTGAACATGCCTTTCGGGCTCAGTGGTAGGAGACAATAGCTATGTTGAACGGCGTTAGTGGCCTGCGTGGGTTGGACCACAGGACAGCCTGGTAGGTGCAACAGGGGGCCTTTATCCCACTCAGGGACCATGGTGAGCTACAGTGAAGTTAAAGTACATGAGAGCTACCAAGATGTCCTAAGGGCAGATGTCCTACTACTCCGGCCCCAGGGCCTTCAGACACGCCCGCCTGCGGCTAGTGAGAGATGAGGTGGCGTGAGAGAATTACAAGGAATCTTGCTGCAGCTAGTGCTGCAAGGAAGCATCGGAAGCAATCACAGCCAAGTAGTGCTTCCACTATGATTGCAGGCAATTTATAAGCGCGTCCTTGGCAACGATGATCAGCCTGCAGGCGAGTAGTGATCAAGGTACCAACCTCCCATAGGACGCGCCACATACTGCCCCCCCTTCTTCCGGCACCCCTAAAAAAACACACGGCTTCATGTGCCATACGCCCGCAATGCCCCGAAGAAGAAAGAAACCAAAAACCGGAGAAGAGAAGCGACTTTACATGCTGCTGCATGGCTGCCCCTATACGTGTGGGCCGACTCATAGACGAGGCCGCTGGTCCAGCACTGGGCCTAATGCCGAGACGCTTTGCTTGAAGCAAGTTTTTGCCGCAGGTACCCCAACCCGGGAAAAAATGAAAGTTGATCTGCTGCCATCACCGACCAGCGTGGACAGAGGCTGAGCCAAGATCCAAATGTTTTGACCAACTCCAAGGTATGAGGAATTGAAGCTTTGCTCAGCGGCGGCGCCGAGATAACGGGGGAAAAGGGAATATATATTGCAACTGAGACGCTATTAGCCTCCTGGAGTGGACAGTGTTGATAGAATAAGAGAAAGAGGCAGGCGCTTGTAAGGGGAAATAAAAATGGCACCCGTATCCCTGGTCTGCGAGCAACTCTGCAGTCTCCCAGCTCCTAGTTGCTATTACGGAGCTTCGGAAGGTACTATCTACACAGCTAATGCAACAAGGAAAATAAAGCCACAAGGCTTGACACCATTTCTATTGTTCTCTCTGTAGGGAAAATACTCTTCTGGGTCCTTACTCTTCCAGGCCCAGCGGTCAAAGGGGCTGGGGCTGGGAGAATATATCGGCTTAGCATGAGTTGCAAAATATTGTTGCACCAAGTAACAAGAGAGTATCATCTGTAATCTAATAAGTTCTCCAGTTATTTAACATACAATATATTGGGCACTTACTGAGACTTACTCTACAAGTGGCAGACCACACTTGCCCCCGTTTTCATATGGTAAAAAAGCGCATACATGAGCTATGGGCACTACAAAACTGCCAGGTTGCAATGCTGCGCTGATTGTAGTGAAGATTGTCTACTGAGAGAGGCCGGGGACTGGAGGCAAGGGCAGCTGTCTGATGACGATTATTTCGGCCCCGCCTTCGCTATCCGCCCAAATTCGCTGTGTTTCCTTCTTATTTAGATATGTTGGAGCAACACAGGTGCGAGCAAAACCAAGAACAGAGTTGCCCTAATACGATACGAGACAGAATAACATCTAAATGTATCTGTAAGTAAACAGGGGCCGTGGCCACCTCCGAACGTCCTGTATCCCCGCCGGATCTAGTTCGGCTCCTGCTGCAGAGACACCAAGCACTAAGAAACCAGTTGCTTGCATGAAAAGGAAACACATCCGTGCTTTCGCAAGCCACTGCTTCTCGCGCATCAGTTGCAAAACACGCCGTAACTGTTGCAGGTGCTCGTGCTCATTCCAGCTAAACATAAGCAAACCAACCATGCATATCATTACCCGCCTGTCACTTGTAGGTCCCAAGAAATCTTGACCTGCCTGCTTCTTCCGTTTGGTAGGTGCATTTACGACCACAGAAGGCATACAGATGCAATTTAATTTGCGGGTTAGTTTATGGTACGCGGTCTTGCGCTGTTGTCGGGATATATTGCGGCACTGCAACAGGCAAACAGGCAGTGGATATTGAACACGATTTGCTTTCTGGTGGGAAGGCGACCAACACTCGGGCTGCTCGCCGGGATGGTACAAGCTCGATAATTTCATTCCATGAGGCTGGAAAAGGTGTGCCCTGCATTGTCAGGGCGCGCATCGTGATGCGGAAACAATTGAAGAATTGTTTGGTCCGCTTAACGTGTATCTGCGTGTTCAAAAGGCACCGGTGTTAATATCTCCGTTACAATTGGGTTCGTGACAGCGGTGGCTACAGTTAAGTAACGGCTGCGCGTTTCCGCAGCAGATCCAAACAGTATAAGCCTTAAAGCATGCGCAGCAGTCCAGGTTTACTCGCATGTCTGCACCGGAACATGCTAGTACAGAAATGAGAAGCTGCAGCCGAGGGGAACTATAGATAGAGCGGTACACCGAAAAGCAGTAGTTATTGGTGAATAGATGTCCAACTGCGGATGCGCAGTCTTTATATCATTGGTACATAGCAAGGCTGTCAACCGGAGAATAGCACGAAGTAACCGGTTGAGCCGCAGGAAAGAAACCAAGCGGTTAAACCGTCCAACTCGCTGTCATAATGAGGTACTTTCGTATAAAAGAGAGGGAAAAACGCCTCTACACCCCTAGCTGCGAAGGAAGGAACTGGAGATGGAGAGAGCCAAGACTAAGAGCCGATGCATATTGGGACTGTCAATGCTGGCCCCGAGCAGAAGGGGATAAGAAGCAGTAACCGACGGCAGCCATCGCATTCAGCACGCAAAAAGCCAGTAGGGCGCTCTGAGCTGTGCTTGTGCTTCTTTTGCAATGAATAGGGCTGTTTAATTCGAGATCACAGAATCAGACAACTGGGTAAGTAAGCGAAGGCTCAGGATTTCTAGCATCGCAGTTAGGGGAACAGATAAAGCAACCGGAGAAATGTCTGAGCCCCCGAGCTGCGGCAGGCAGTGCGGCCAGTGATGAGGCAGCGAGAGGTGAAAGATCCCCGTCGAGACAACTCTGTGCTTGTTCACGCCCCGATTGATCGGCATGAGTTGCTAGCGCTACTTGACCGCTGCTGCGAAGTGGATTTGATAAGGGAGGCAACAGCAAGGAGGTGCAACATAACTAGCTACTCGTGGGCGCAACCTGCGAGATTGCGCCTCACCTGTTGAAGGCAGGACGCAAGAACCGACAAAACCATTAACATTATATGCGGCTTTGATTCAAAAAGTGTCTTATATATTGCGAATATACGGGACGTCTCCGTTGGACCTACTCACCACGATACAATTCTAAGGATGCTGTAGGTGGCTCTGCGCAGGGCCTGTACGCGCACCCTTGATGACAACGCGGAGGCTGATATGCCAGGGAGCGATAGGGAACACATCCGAGAGTTCGCAGCTGCATCTGCATCTTAAAAAGTAAGGGGAGGGGAAGCACTGTTCGAAAAAGGTAGCGAGGGGGTTGCTATGCATTGCACAGGCGTTTCAGGAAACACTGGAGAAATGGATGCATCCTGTCGTAGCATCCCTAGGAAAACTGTAGTCTTGCAGTATTCGATCGTATTAACATCCAGCATAAATAGGCTCACTTGAAGGAAAACGTTTTAGATGCACTAGGTAACGGGGCTACCACACAACATCCAGCATAAATAGGCTCACTTGAAGGAAAACCTCTTAGATGCACTAGTTAACGGTCCGGCCCCACTTTATGCTCCCAATGTACTGGATTGAGTTCATTCCCTGAGCAGTTCCCAGCTTTTTTCCAAGGCACCGGCAACCACCACATCTTGAAGGGGAACTAGACCAACAAGCAGCCGAACTCCTACGAAAAGGCAAGAGTCAACCATGCCCGCCAGCTGACCGTTTGCTGGTCATCACATCGGCCACAGTGCCAGCGTCCCAGGCAGCCCAAAACCTTGGGTCATTTGCAGAGCATCCCGGTCCTTACCAGCAGCTGTAGAAAGTTTGTTAGCACGTTTAACGAGTTCATGAAACAGCATGATGTAGGCAAAAACGTGACCAGGGGGGCCACCGAGAGGCAGACGGGCAGGCTAGCCGGAAGGCACCAGCTGCATGCTTCTGCTGTATTCGCCACCCTGTACTCACCAGAACTCTTCAAAGTGGCTCGATTTACTCTTTTCACCCAGATCAGTTTACAGTACAACTGTGTGCTGTTCGATCCAGTGCTGGCGGATTTCACTGGTCTGCACCAAAACACCGCAGTCCGGCCGGGCGTTAGAGCAAGCTATTGCAAGCCAAGCCCATACACGCGCGGTTTCCCCAACTCACAAACAGCTCGCAGCAGCACTGGAATGCATGGAGTAGGCTCAATAACAGCTAAAAAGGATATTCCACTGTCACTTTGACCTCAAGTGGCTTGGATGTAGTGGACTCGGGTTCTGCGGAGGGGCGTCATTGCCGGCGCTGGTAGCAGTACCAGTTGCTTTCGCCCCAGCAATAGCAATGTCTAGCAAGAACAGCAATCAAGGGAGCAAAAAGCTGCGCCAGATCTAGAGGACACCAGAAGAGGGAGTCCCCCCCATCCAGTTTACCCCTCACAGGGCTATGTAGTACGCGAGGACGCGTGCTGTTCGAGGTAGAGCGGGGGGGCAAACGAAGCGTGCTCGCACGAAGTCAGGCCATGCCCTCCTGATTGCGGGCAAGAGGCTAGCTACCGAGGGCCAAGTAAGCGAGTAACGGCGATCAACAGCCTTAGTGCATTCAGTAAATTATTACATATTTATCTGCCTTGCAGCACTGCTGATGGGAAGGCGCATTGCAACGCATGCCATCAGGCCTCTATCTCGCACAGGCCTGAGGCCCTTAAGCTGGTGCTGGTGAAGCTAAGGCGCCTGTTACGGCATGGGACGCTAACAGCCTTTTTGTAGCCTTTGCGAACTTTCACTATGGATTGTGACTGTTGTCGCTCAGGACGATCACGAAAGGTCGAGAAACCCCGCTACAAAACATGCACTAACATCATACGAGCTCGTTAAGCACTTCGTTTCTGTTCACTAGCCGGCATATACACATGCACAGATACAGACACCGGCTTATGATGGAACCTCTTAAATGAACAGCGATGGCAGTGGGCTGTTCTGCAAATTCTCTCACGAGGGTACTAAACGGGGGAGGCCTCCGGGCTCGCAAGTTAGGACACCTCTAGGTCATAATGGATTTAAAAATTGGAACCGTTATAGAAATAACGCATAAAAAAACGGTTTTCCTGTTCGAAATGACAGAGGCGCACCATGAGAGGGGGCCGGCTATGAACACCAGTGCATAACACGCGAGAAAAAAAGCAGAGACAACTCCTCCGGATAAAGGCATGACCAACTTCAATATCCGGAGCTCTCACTAATATTAAAGGAAAAGACGGCGAGTTGGAAGGCAGACATTTTTGCCGCTTCATCTTGGCTTGTCGTGAGGACCCGATGTCGAGGCTCCACAGACAGCAGGGGCATCTCGGATACTGCGGGTTGGCTCGGTTAACGTGGGGAAATACCTACTCCAAATATGTTTCACTTCGATATTTTGATTATTTCAACTACACGTACGATGATCGGGCCTTTCCTGCAGCCATCCCCGTAGGAGCAACCGTGCGGCTCACCCTCTGTCTTGCCAAAGCCCAATCCGTAATCACGGAGCCGTGCCACTGTTGCACAAGATTCTCTCTATTTCTACAGGCAAAACAGAGCCCAAGGTAGCTGTGGATAAAGTGTACGAATGGAAAGAACGCCGGAACCAATAGCACCTAGGGAAGCCCTTGCGGTGTGCGTTGTGTACTGTCCGTTTCAGCATGCACTTTCACAACTTCTGACAGCTGGCTGGACCATTACCTTCTTCCTACCTGCGCATGCCCTGTTCATTACAGGTGTCTTTCGCTTGTTACCTCAAACGCCTTCTCAAGGGTCCCGTTACAGAGAGGGACTTGTGCGGCCTCAGCACGGCAGTCTTCGCACAACTTCCGCCCATGGTATTACAGTTTCCTCGTAAGCACTATGCCAAAGGGCCCTCAGTGGCTCCTTCGGAACACACAACGAGGCGCACACGCCCCTGGTATTTTGCCTCAGTGATCCATCACAAATGCAGCACGCGAAGAAGAGCATCTGTTTAAAGCCGTGAGCGCACTACATCGATAGCGGATGGGGCAGCAGCTGCTGTTTGTACTGCTTACGACCTTTTCGGAGGAAGCCCTTCATATTCTGTTTGGCCTTGATATTGCAGAGGCATCAGCCTGAAGCAAAATCCGAAATGTCTTCTGGCGGCAACGATTCCAGGCTGAGCTCATCAACCGGCGTGACACGACGAGGGAATGACCAAAAAGTGAGCGCCCAACAGGCTATTGCGCTCCAGTCCCCCAGCAGCCTGCGGCTCCCCTTACGTTTTCCACCCGATGCCTTTGCTGCCCTTCGTCTGCCGGCCCACGAAATACACCACGGCCGAAACCGCACAGCAGTCTGCAAGACTAACGGATGGGGATTCAAAGATACTTATATCTACTTCCTTGACAAGACCACGTTGACGGTTACAGGAAACAGGTGCGGAAATATAGGAAAACCATGGAAATCACCACAGTCCCCACCTAGCTGCTGCGCGAAATCATCACTGCACTAGTCAGCTGAGAGTGCATCCTTCATTTCGGGGACGTAAGGAGACAAAGTATGGGTCTCACATTTATGCTTTTGGGTCTGCAATTTTTAGCTAAGGGAATATACCCAGGATACCTTGCATTTTGTTGCCCTGTAATTCGGCTCTTTAATTTTTCTGATTCACCCCGCATCTCGACATACGCCTTCGTTTGTTAATTTTGACCCGCTTTAGGTATCCCTTGTGCGGCCAACGGCTGCAACACTGGCAAAGGTTCACGAAATCCATCGAGGGCCTGGACCTCGAGGCAAAGTCCCTACCGAAAGAGGAAATTATTATCAGCCCCCAGCGCCTTGTCAAGAGGGAATTTCTCCGCGACCTCCTCTCCCGGGTGGGTAGAGCTTCACGTTTCATGTTTGTTAGACCGACCTGGCGAATGGATTGCTGCTACCTGATTGGTTGTGAAGTGCAATAAGTCCTGCGAATGTAGTGCGCATTCCCGCGGCCCTCTCTTCGTTTGGATACCTAGCTTTGACTGCTTGCCTGGGACAGCCTGCCGTCCACTCCTGCCTCTGCTTCAAGCCACTAAGTGAACAGTTGTCCGTGTCTCTGCATTTTATTGTTGAAAGGATGAAAGCCTCGCGCGCTCGCATCTACAAGGAGAGCATGTGATGGCATTCTAACGCCAAGAGAAGGCCTGATGAAATTTTCTGAGCTAGTCATTTTATCAGGGAAAGATACTTGTTCGCGTAACAATGATGGAATATCGAAGGACGACAACGCCGCTGAATGCGTGAGTAGCTATGTACGTGTTCATCTCCTGCAGGCTCCTGGGGTGGAAGTTTCAGAGGACGGATTAGAAAGACTCTACCATGGACATGGCCATACATGTGCTGAGATTTTCGCACTGAGATACGGGCAGATCGAACGCCTACCAGATGTAGTCCTATTTCCCAAGTGCCACGAAGTGAGTGTTTCGACTGTAACTTTCTTCCGCGTTGTTGGTCCCTTAGCTTTCACACGTTAATATAAGGCCCCTCCCGTAAGTTGCCATTGCCTTAATTATGCGTCCTGAAGCCCGCCATTCTCTTTGAGGGGAAGGTGCAAGAATGGCAGATTCACATGCGTTCAGGACGTGGAGGCGATTGTCGCATGCGCAGTTCAACACGGAGTTTGTCTAATTCCGTTTGGCGGCGGGACTTCAGTGACTTTAGGGCTGGCAGTTCCTGAGGACGAGCAGCGGATGGTGGCAACGGTTTCTCTGAGTTATATGCAAAAAATACTTTCTCTTGACAGGGATGCTCTCCTTCTTACTGTGGAAGCAGGGGCCGTTGGGGCAGTCCTCGAAGAACAGCTTCGTCGCCTCGGGGTCACCGTTGGCCACGAGCCAGACAGCCTGGAATTCAGCACCGTTGGTGGATGGGTAGCTACTCGTGCATCAGGTTGGGCTTTGCATGAGTTCAAATTGACGTGTACTATCGTCTTCATGCGTGTTTGCGCTGCTCAATATTCATTCGTAGAAGTGGGTTCAGTCATCTCTCAGTGAGCAGGACACGACAGAGAGCACAGGACAAGGCCTGTGTTTTGTATCGTGTGGTTTTTGAGCCGCTTTTTGTGGTTTGGGTCTAGGGATGAAAAAGAATGCCTACGGGAACATTGAAGACCTGCTTATCGACGCGGTAGTGGTGACACCACAGGGAACTCTTAATCAGCGCCTTGCGGCCCCTCGCGTCTCCAGTGGCCCGTCTGTGCAGCAGTTGGTGCTGGGCAGCGAAGGCACACTGGGAATTATTACGCAAGTGGTCCTGAAGGTCAAAGTGCTCCCTGAGGTACACTTTCTGGGTCACGAAAGGGCTACAGCTTGATTATTTATGAAAAGTTTCACTGTTCTCCTCAGGCGTTCAATCCCGATAAAGCAGAGGCTCTACCTGGCCTTTGTAATGCGCTTTTCTTGCAGGAAAAAATCTACGGCTGCCTAGTATTCCCAAACTTCGAGATTGGCGTCGCTTTCATGAGGCACGTGGCTCTCAATAAATTGCAACCGGCGAGTATCCGCCTCATGGACAAACGGCAGACCCAGTGTGGTGCTCTCTTCCGGGCTGTCCCTCCAGGTAGGGTCTCCTACGATGCTGCGTGGCCTGTCTAGCATGGGCTGTTCATGCCATTAACTGCTCAGACTTTCCTGCTACCTAGTGCTTGTTTGAATTGCCGGTGTCCTGTATTTGTGACGAAGCTGGTTTTCTGCTTTTCTCCTCACCAAATAATGGCAAAGCATTGCGCTGCTGTTTCTGCCTCTACTGGCTGCTACCCGCAGGCGGCCTGGGACTGAGAGACACACTAACAGATGGCATCAAGAACTTCTACCTGAATAAGATCAAAGGATGGCGTGAGGAGGACCTGTGCGCCTGCACCCTTTTATTCGAAGGATCGAAGGAAGAAGTGGCTTCGCAGCAACGGAATCTTTATAAGGCAGCAAAGGGATTTGGGGGCCTTCCAGCAGGCGCGAAGAACGGACAGAGGGGATATCAGATGACATTTCTTATTGCCTACGTTCGGTGAGGTAGCTTCCGACCTCCGAACCCAACGCATTAAGGAGTATTTATCCTAACGCTTGCCCTTTTTGCTTCCCTAGTCAGCTGCTTAGTTGTTTGCGTTCACGACCTCTACAGGGACTTCATCATGGACCACTTCTGGGTATTCGAGTCATTCGAAGCTTCTATTGCATGGCCGCTGGTCCTCAAGTGCCGAAATTCAGTGCACAACTACATAACGAAGGAGTGCAAGCGTCTAGGCATTCGGCATCCACCCCTTGTCATGACTCGGCTGACGCAGGTCTACGACGCGGGAGCTGTCCTCTACTTTTACTTTGGATTTAACCGCGCTGGCATAGAAAATCCCATGAAGGTTCGTGCACTATCAGCTCGAGTAATTCGCGCAAGATGAGCATGCTATCTTTTCGTCATTCTCTCCAGTTTTCCTAGTGGATTTCTTGACTTTATCTCGGTGTACGATGCGTAACACTTGGTTTCTCTGCTCTCCGCTTTTTTTTCGACGCTATAGTGCACTGTCGCACAAGAAAAAGTGCATCTCTATTCGTATGAGACGCGTTTCGCGTCCTCTCCATTCTAATGCCTACAACGGCGCAATCGTGATGTAGCCTAGACCACGTAGCGGTAAGACGAGGCAGTAACATATCGCACATCGGAATGCCAATACGAGTGTTTATCTCCAGGTCTATAAGCAAATTGAAGATGGTGCGCGCAAAGTCATGATGGATCTCGGTGGAAGTATATCACACCACCACGGCATCGGGAAGCTGCGCCGGGAGTTCCTGCCCAGCGCTGTTGGGGAAACGAGTAGGCCATCTGTTAAACCGCGCCCACACAAGCGCCAATGCGTAAAATTGAAACTGGGCCGTACCCTTAATTTGATACACCGCGCCCGGGAACGCCTTTCTGGCAACTTCGGAATGCTTGCACACTATGATGCTTCTGTAATCAGGCGTGGCCGTGTTGCGTGGAGTCAAGACCTGCTTGGACCCGAAAAATATATTCGGGTGCAGAAATCTCTTCGACACGTGACCACTCTGCGAAAGCCAGGTGTTCGCCATCAACTGCGCACCAGTCACCTTCCTAACCACCCGATGCAGTTGTTAAAAACAATCACTACTTTTTCCAAGCCCTAACACGTGTCGTATAACTCCCATACTTATAGGGGAATGCTAAGTGTTGCCTTGCAAATGTCTGTCCACACGCGTGGCGGCATGTTAAACGGGATGTCTGCGGCTAGACCCATCTTCGACTTTCCGTATTCAGTGTTTAACCGACGTCGTGTTTCGTTATGGCTCCCTTGAATTTA
>HG713546.1:0-11313 GCA_000499725.1 Eimeria brunetti
GTGTGTGTGTGTGTGTGTGTGTGTGTGTGTGTGCGCAAGATGATTTCAACGACTAAGAGGAAAGAGGCCGCGCGTCAGTTGGTACGCTTTGAAGGCTGAGCGGCTGCATCGCGACATGGCTGCTATACAGAGCCATTCTAACACCGACACACTGTAAACATGACGCCGCAGTTAAATATTCCATTTGCACTGGGAGTTGCAGAAATGTTGATACAAGCTGTTGGCATTTAATCTGGTTTATTGGGCACGAAGTACTAATGTACTTTACTCAGTTTGCGCGGGGGCCTTGTCGACTTGCCTGATAGGAGACCGTATCCGTTTGGCACTTTTCCTCTGTTTCCTGTGCTTCCTTCAAAGTGGAGGCTGCACGGCATAGAGTGGATTCAGTGGTGGCGCGGACCAGGAGGCTGGGCTTTGTGTGCCTTGCTTCCACAGAGGCAGACACACTGCCACGTTGTTGCCGCTTCCCTCCTCCCCTCACTTATCAGGCTCAAGTTTGCTGTGTGTATGTTTGATTCATTCGTTGTCAACTGTCAAAACCCGCTTCCGCGAAGCAAAGAAGAAGCTGTATCTGTTGGATAAAGAACACCCAGTTCGTGGAAACACTGTTAAGTCTGAAAGTATGGTCGTTCAGTTCGAGGGGTTCGATAATATCATTCCGAGCGTTACCTGCGTATGTTGCTGCTTTAGGAAGTGCGCGGCTGGCTAGCTAGGACAGCACGCCGAGCCTCGGTGCTTCCTTCTGTGATCGTTCCACGAAACGTTTGCCTCTCGAAGAAGCGTTCCCAGTTTGTTAGAAGGGCCTGGCATGGCTCCAACCAAACAGTTAGTTCCACTGTTGGTGGTTTGAAGACATGCCATTTGATGCGATCCACGCACAACAAACCACTGGGCGTTCTGCAGACGTATGGCATTACGCTGCCCATTCCATTCTACCCAAATGCTTCCCTTTACGCGTATTGTCTTCTACTGTAGAATACTAGCTCACACTCCTAGCTTTTTGCGAGCTAGGCACCAATACGTGCCGTTCCCAACAAATAAAGAGCCTCCTATCCTTGCGCCTTCTTTTGCAGTCCAGTGAACTAAGGACAGGGCTTTCCTGGCAGGACGTGCGCCACATGCATTGTTTGGAACAGCGAAAGCGACGACCGTCACTCTTACGAGGTCGAATTGTTGCTTAGCAAATGACGGGAGAGGCGACATGGGGGTGATATTGCGGTAGGATATTTCGACTAAACGTTTCGGTGCAGTAGCTGACCTCAAGCATGTCCTAGTTATTGCCAAACGCTGAGCATTTGAAGCGCTTACAGGCGCCGCATCTTTTGAACAGCGCACTTGTCACGCGCGTTTTTCGGATAACAGTGTTTTAAGTAACAATCCCTCGTAACTAGCAATGCCCTAGTCTGGCTGTTGCAGCAGTGCCGGTTTTTTATCTGAGACGACCGCGCCTAAACTGACTGCCGTCCAAACATTCCTGTATGGGTGCTTTCTTTGTCGCCGTTGGACATGCCGGGGAGTGTTGAGTCTAGCAGGCATAGTGACTTATCAACAGTTCGCGTTGTGGTTTACACGGTAGATCGTGGGTCTTCAAGCATTCCCGGAGCAGGAGCATTCAAGAAGGTGTACGGTTAGTGGTGGTGCGGGCGGGTCATCCTGTGCGGATTTTGGATAGGCTAAACGTTGTAACGATGCCGCCGCTAATAAATTTTAACGCAGTGGTTCGGTGTGGTTTGAGTTTCTGAGTAGGAGCATACAGGTGGACCAGTTACTGAAGGCATCAGGGCCAATATTCCCCGTAGTCTTCCTAGACAGCGTGCTTAGGATCTATGCCTCTACCCTACACCGCACTGATGCGTGACCGCCTATGCAAAAGGTCTCCGGCGGTTTATTACTTTAGCGCATGAGAGTCCTTGCCTGTTCTATGTCTGAATCCATAGGGTGGTCATAACGTTTGAATCTGTAGTATGTGCGTTAGATCGATGCTTTAATGTTCTCACTAATATGCAACTTACTGCCAAATTCTTGTGGCAATCGTGCGCCGTTTTGTTGCAAAAACGGGAAATGCAAAACATGCAGGCGGACTGCACCTCCCTTAATTACATTTGGCCTGAGGGGTCTGTAGCGCTTGGTAATTAAGAGTACGAGCATAAGCGGAAATTGCAAGACGTCCAGGCTGTACGTTAATTGCTTTACGTAGAGTGACTTGGACGAGTGTGTATGAATAAATGAACATGTGTCGTCAAATGCTAATTGAATGCATACTGGCTAAACGAAAAATGATGCCGTTTATACCCTTGGATGTAATGTCGCGAGAAGAGCAGCCGATTTAGAAAATCACTTTGGTTAAAAACGCTTGGTCTGACGTCGCTGCAGTACAGTAAAGGAAAGCATAGTTGTCCAACTGTCAAAGAGAAAACCTCGTGACGGTCTTCCAAAAGGCTTGCATTTAGCAGGGCCATGTTTTTTTTTCGCGATTGAGGCAGTTTTGTGTACTTGATGATATCTCTAATAATATGCTCCCACCTGTGCTGTGCCTTTCGAATGCCAACGGACTGAATGCTCCGCGAACCTGCTATCCCTGAAGAAAGTACGGGGTCTAGGTGGTAGCTGTTTGGTTAGACGCGAAATGCCAGCCTGTCAAGAGAGATGCTGGAGTGGTGTGTCACACAAGACTGGGAGCGGTTGGTCTTGGTTGTGCCGCTTCAGCAGCGCCAGCCGACCCTAAAACGTTTTAGTGATTATTCTTCAGTCGTAAAGTCTCAGAGTGCCGCGTTGTTACTCCTGCCGTTTTTTTAATGATGCTGTATCGCGCCTCTACCCGTGCAGTTTTTCGTTAGCATCTCAATTCCCTACGTATCGGATCACTTTACCTAAGCGCGTGAGTTGTTTGTGCAACGTGAGCTGTTTAGAGAGCAAAGGAGAGGTATTGCTTGGATGGTAGAAGGTTATGGACACATATAGGCGAACAGGCACAGGTCGATACACTTAGGGGGTGGCGTACCAAGGGGCTCCTTTAGTTCCATTTTACCAATACGAAGCGAACGGAAGTAGGTCTCGACACTGGGAGGCCTGCTTTCAGAGAACTTCCACCGCCACAGATAATTTTCGCAAGGAGCCCATTGCACTAGCAGGGAGTAATGCTTACTTAACCTTCCAACAAGAAAACAATTTGTTGCTGATGCTGCTGTTAACTTAGCGTTGCCACTCCAAAACAACGACGGTTTGTCAGGAACCGGTTACCACCCGCCGTCACTCGTCTCCGCTGGCAGTATGGTGGCCGGCAATCCTGATGACGGGCGACTCCTTACCAGTCTGTATGCCAAGGAAACAGAGTGTCCCAAAACTTTAAACCTGTCCTACGGTGTCACACGGCTTCCATAAATTTACTTCTGGTTTCTAGTCCAGATAGCAACATGGTGCAAGTCGTGCAGAACCTACCGAGCAAAGAATCGCAGCATTTGACCTTGGTTAGACGCTTTTTGTGTAAGGTTCCAACAAAACATTTTAGAGGCCGCTTTGGCGCATGAGCCCAGACTTCAATGTGAGTTTTTAGTATCCTTAAGCACTCGCCAGTGTCAAAAAGGGCCGCCCTAGTCTTTTTGTATGAATTGCGAGCAAATACGTTTGGGCAGGCAGTAAATGAGCGAAGAAGATCATTACTGCAAAAGCAAGTATGCGGAAGGCCTAAATGCAGCCAGACAACGACCGTCGCAGCATTGTCCTATAAGTTGGCTTACAGGAAGGGCAAGCATACATGCATGGACCATAGGAAGCACTTCCGGACCCAGCAGACGCGCCACGCCAACCCGTTTGATGTGGAACAATGTATTGTGAGCTTACTGCTTGCGGCCTGGTGTGCGGCAGCAACATTTATGCAGCTCTTGATGCCATGGGCTTGTTTTTCAGTCTAGGGGTTTCTGGGTCCCTGTCACCCCTATACACACCCAACGCTGTCATGCCTGGAATTGCTTTGGGGTATAAAGGGAGTATGGCCCATAGAGGACGAACCGCTTGGTAAGCGTTTTTGGAGGGGTGTGTTTCTGCGCCTGTTGCAAATGGCAGTGCGGCGTTCAGTCCCCAACCGTGTCTTCCATAAATACCATCATACCATCTCCAGTGAAGGCGCTTTCTCCAAGCGATCTCGGAAAATATAATATTTTTGAAATAAGTAGCCCCATGATCGCACATCCCGTTGAGTGTTTGGTGTGATTCATGCCAGCGTCGGTGCGGTGCAGGGACGTGACTTGAAAGTAGCATGCACGCTGCTACAGCCTGTCATGGCTCTCACCAAACGGCAACACGTATCCGCTTTATCCACTGCTATTTTCAACAAGGGAACAAGCTACCTAGCCGTGGCAACCAGATTGTGTGTTTCAAGATTTCTGAGGGGTCTTCAAAAGGCTCCAGTTTATGCCTTGCCTCTAGAGAAGTTCAATAAGTGTGTGTGGCTACTCAAGCCTTACAAAATGCTGCGTCAGAGGCCTGTGTACATCTGCGTCACTGTGGACACATTATGGGCCTAGAACGCTTGTGAAGGTAGCTAGGACTTGTCCGGAGACATGAACGGCAAGCACATTTGCCACGCGTTTGCTCTTGATGGGATGCAGCGCAAATTAGTAATGGTTGTATCACACAGAATGCCAGGCTGCTGGCTGGCCGTCGGCCAGTATGCATAACACTGCATTGAGCGCATGTGGACCATCTTTGGTGCTTTACATGCTGACTTCAGAACACTGTCCGGGTGTTGCGGATGTTGACTCACTGGGGAGAAGACAGCTGGAAAAGGCTTTCTACTATCGCGCGTCTCTCAGCAATCCAAGCCAGCTCTTTGTGTTGCTGCAGTAGCTCAGCGAACAAGCGGTTAGTGTGAATATGCGGGATGCCAGTTAGTGCGTCGCACGGACAGACACGCTTGTAGCCAGCTTTGATGAGTGCACAAACAACAGGAGAGCCAGAATGCAAGGGGAGGCACACATATGGGTGCTCGATATCCCGTGTGTACATGTGTGCACAGCACTCCTTTGCGGGTACACTCAATGCTGCCTTCCATTTTGACAACCGAGAATATGCGTTCGAGGCGTAAGAGGATTCTAGACCGCCTCGACATTGCCCTCGTTTGTGGCCCCCTGGGAAAATTCGCTCGATTCATGCGGGAAGGCTCATTTAACACGAGTTGCTTTTGATATGTAAACTGGTTCGTTCCGCAGACTGTGTCTTGTGCGGGGAAAACCGACGTGCGGCTCTTGTCTTGTACGACGCCAAGACCCCCAATGCTTAATTGCATGAATGCATGCGTAGGGGGTCCATCTTGTGGTTGTGTGTGCAGCATAGATGCCCCCATAAAGCTGAGGCACAGCGTAGCAAAAGTGACACTTGTTTTTCCAATCCTGTGTGTGTTGCCATTCACTGCTACCGTTGTGAATTGATAGAGGACCCGAAAGCGAATTTCGAACTTACGTACAGGCTGTGGGCTGGGGTAGCTTTACGGGAGAAGCGATTTAGTACATTAAACCTGGCGGGGCGTTGCTTGCTTCCGCCATGCGCTGGCCAGGCAGTCAAGCAGCTCTGTTAAGCCACATCACTGTGGAGACGTGCGGCGGGTAGAATGCATGTGAAGGTAGCTAGGACCTCTCCAGAGACATTAACGGCGTGCACATTTGCCACGCTTTTGCTCTTGATGGGATGCAGCGCAAATTAGTAATGGTTGTAACACACAGAATGTGCCAGGCTGCTGGCTGGCCGTCGGCCAGTGTGCACAACACTGCATTGAGCGCATGTGGACCATCTTTGGTGCTTTACATGCTGACTTCAGAACACTGTCCGGCTGTTGCGGATGTTGACTCACTGGGGAGAAGACAGCTAGAAAAGGCTTTCTACTATCGCGCGTCTCTCAGCAATCCAAGCCAGCTCTTTGTGTTGCTGCAGTAGCTCAGCGAACAAGCGGTTAGTGTGAATATGCGGGATGCCAGTTAGTGCGTCGCACGGACAGACACGCTTGTAGCCAGCTTTGATGAGTGCACAAACAACAGGAGAACCAGAATGCAAGGGGGGGCACACATATGGGTGCTCGATATCCCGTGTGTACATGTGTGCACAGCACTCCTTTGCGGGCACACTCAATGCTGCCCTCCACTTTGACACCCAAGAACATGTGTTTGATGCATAAGGGGATGCTCACTCAGCACGGGTTCCTTTTGATTTCTGAACTGCTTCCTTCACCGCACCGCGCATCGTGTGAAGAATACTGCGTTGCGCGTGTCGCCTTATTCACTGCCACAGTGGCTTCTGTTTAGCCGCCGTGGCAGAGCTAAGGGATCGTCTGATGCGTCAGCCTATTGAAAAAGCTGACGGCGTCGCCTATGGCACACCAAACGACGGAAAGACGCGAATTTGTGTTGCTATTGGAGGGCTCAGCAGCCTCCGTTGTGTATAGGGTTTTGTTGCCGGCTGCATTAGCGGACCAGAAGGGCTTTGCTGCCTCAGCAAGTACGCTGGACCAGTTGCGCGTCCTACTAGGCGCAGGACAAGCAACCGCAGGGGCATGCACCCTTCAGTTCGTGTTGGCTGTAGTGTTCCGTCTTGACCACGTCTTGCGCATCAGGATTTTTATCCTAACTCCATTCGTTTTATGGCAGAGGCTGACGGGATCGATAGCGGAGTATCACGTACTAAGCGGTGGTGTCTTGAGCGCATGCTGCAATGCACCTTGGGAATAGGCATTCACGGCTAGATAAAATACCATGGCTTGCTTGAGTGTAAAACCCACTTGTTTATCCTACACACATCAGCGGAAATGATAAAACGTGTTTCCTCCTATGTACGTCCCGCGTTTTACACGCTTGTGAGTAAAGTGAGTGGCAATCAAAGCGTCACCTTTCCACGGAGAACGACCTGAGTCACACAGGACCTGGGGCGGGCTTGTAAAGCCTACGGGACAAACGGTAGGCTGCACGTCTATTTGCATGCCTCTACGGCTTGCATATTCAAGTCAGCACGGTGTGGGTGTGGAGAAGATTTGTGGCTCCTTTTCAGGTCCAGGACATTAATTTGAAAGTATCTGTATCACAGCAAGTGTGCCATACTCCACTGCTAGCGTAAGCAAAGAACTTCTAATACGCCCGATGCGCTCGTGATGTGCATGTGCGAAAACAGATGCGCAACACGAAAGCATCGCGTTAGTGAGCGCTTGAAGGGAGGTGAGTGAATCTGTGCTTCTAGAAGTATTCGAATGCTTGTACAATTTACTAAAATACGGAAGAATGCTTATTGAATTGCCTCACCAGTCGTCCCTTTTACGCGGTAACACCATCCGTGCAGCAAATCTTTCTCTACGTCAAACCTGCGGCATGGTAGACGGGCCGACATTTTCAGGTCGCCCTACAGTATAAATTCCAATTATATATGAGCCCCTGAATGGCAAACTCACATGCCCCTGCTAGCTGCCGTTTGCCTTTTAACGGGACAGGGGACAGGTGCAGCAGCCCATCGTGCTACTAGTGAAACTTTGTCGTACTAAATGTTTTTCATCTTAAGCGTAGGCTACTATGATAATTCAGCTAGAAAGGCATAGAGGTGGGCGAAACTGTAGAATGTGGGTCTCATGATTTCCAAAAGTTGCACAAATTTGGGCTCTAAACTCCCTGCCCATCATGCTGCCCGCCGTTGTTCTGAAACTGCATACGCCAAACGGAATCGCCCTTGCAATCTTCTGGTGCGGGCCCACATTGTGGTTCTTACGTGGAATATTCACTGAGCCACTGACCAAGATACAGCCATGCTATTACCAGCCCTGTCTCATTTGAGATAGCCAATGTTTTAGGTTGTGCGTTCTCATGCCCAGCTAGGATTTCAGAGAGTTGCATGCTCCGCTCCCAATGATGACAGGGCATATAATGACTATGTATGTGTGTGTCGTTCACTTCGCCACGGTGACTTGCGAGTGGTGGAACCATTCACTGTACATTGTACTGGCATAAAACGTCTGCACTATAGCTCGTTGTCGTTTCCGTGGTCAGCACGCTCCTGCAAGCATTGCCAACACTTAGAGTACTGCCAAAACTAAGGATATTTATTGTTGAGTGATTGTACTAGACGTCGGTGAAGAAATACGGAGTGAACCTTCCTTTCTATGAAGACGCATGCAAATATTTAAGTAACGGTGGCCTGATCAGGCCAGAACCATCCACTGTCGGTCGTCAACGAGGGATGGCATGTTGGCTGGTGACGACACCAAACTGACACGTGGCGCAATCCTTTTGCAGTTTCATAGGAATGCGCTATGCCTAAGCTTACACACCTGAATTTTGCAGCAAGTGGGTTGCATGTTGTTGCATGATGAACTGGAAGGGAGAAGTGATTAGTCTGCAGCGCTAGAACAATTGTATGCATGCCGCGCACAGGATACACCACACGATATACTGTTTTGCCGGCCCACCTTATAATCGGTAATTCTTCTACACAAGTCTTGGCTGGGTCAGTCTTATTCGTGAGCAGTGATTTCCTGGACCAGAACATCGTCAGTGAATTTCCGTATATCTGAGGATTTCTCTGTTTGGTAGGTGGTTAGCAGCCCTGTGCTTGCTCACTAGCTGGGAGGGATTTCATCCAGTGCCTGTCCTGGGAGCGCATGTCACTTGCGTTGTGATGCACAACAGTCGATGCAGCTGAAGCCCTGTGTGTACTAAACGTCTCGCCTCGGCTTTGTTGCCTCTGTGAAGCGGCGCCAAGGGCATGATGCGAGCTTTTATCTGTGCCAAGGTTGTACGCCGCGTGCCCAAAACAGTTCCTTGTCGCTTACTAGTGACAGAAAGGACACGTAATTCCGCTGGTTAAGGGTTTAAGCTTTAGGGAACTTTGTGGCGAAGGGTGTAGGGTCTTGGGGTTAGGGGTTAGGATGTGGAGCTTAGCTCACTTGCTTGACAGCGTTGTGGGGAGCTTGCGCTGGTGTAGCTGTCAGAGAGAAGACACATAATGCAGGATAGCACCAATTATATGCATCAAACACGGGTATAATTGTTTTTTCCTTCTGCTGTGTGTACGTTGAGATTTTTTGTTTGCATGGGCGTGATTGCGCTTAAGATTGCTCTCCCAAGGACAGAACGTTGCCTGCCATGGTGTTTTCCGTCAGGTGCTGTGCAGCTCTAGCCCAGTACCTATTTATTGCTGTTGATACTGCAGCATGGCTGCGTTTTGTTAGCTGTACCCTGTGGGACCATGAAAAGCTAGTGCAGCCAACTCGAGTGCACCTGGTACATGTCAGACTTTCACATGCAGAAGTGTTTAAAGATTTGCCGTGAATGCGAGGCTCAGCTTGTCCGTCAAACCAGCTTTATGGAAATCTGTATTCCTGCCTGTCAGGCAGGACGTGCCATTGTGAGGGTCATGTGGCGATTTCAACTGATGATGATGGTTGGAGTCGTGTTTCTGCACGTGGTATTCTGGAGATTGTCATGCAGTCCTCCGCTCGACTTTTCTTGTCATTCTTGACAAACCAGAATTGGGACCAAATGCTCAGCTACTAATGCATCCTGCAAGCTTTAACTTGTGCTAAGTGGACATGCATGCAGGAAGCACGTTGTTGTGGTATTTCAATTACCAGTGTGTGCGCGCGTATATCAGCTTTTGCTGCAGGCGAACAGCCTATCATGCATAATAGTAACGTGCACAAGGGATTAGTGAGGCTGCTGTTTCGTCGATACGTAGTTTTAAAGGCTGCTACGGACGAGCAACGCTGCACCACTGCACAACACGCTCATCATCAGGTACACGTGCAGAAGTTGGCTCCGTGAGAGCTGCGTTAGCTAGAACAGATGCTAAGTAGTTGGTTTACCGTGGCGGCCGCCCAGCCGAACATGAGTTGAACCGTAACTGCCCTTGAATATGTAGTTAGGCCAAAGCCACTAGATCTGCTCGCTAATTTTATCCCCAAATCCGTGGACGGCGATGTGCTTTAGAGCCGAGCAGCTAGTCACCAGTGATTGCTGAAGGCGGCTAGTTGGTATTGCAGAGCGTGAGTTCTTCCCACGAGATAGAGCGCTCGAAAGTTTCACAGATAGTACTGTACTACAACATGGCTGCCTACCCACATACTGGGTGTGCTGTCACAGAGAAACAATGGTACGTCTGTGGGCTGCTATGATATACCCATAGTGATGAGAACTTGTGCCACTAGGTGATTAGCTAGACCCCATAATAAACATCAAAATGTTTACATTACATGGTGCAGTTATACTTTTCTTTAGGGACAGCATTGATTTAGACACCTGAACAATTCCATATGGTTGTGTCTCTTCATTGGGATTGAACTCTAGGAAACCTTATTTCTGTTTTACCCTAACGTTCTCCTTGCATGCCTGATAAAAATACGCCCGTGTGGCCACAGGCGTAGACCCCGCCATTTGTCGGAATATAGGCTAACCAACTAGGTGCTGAGCAGGATTACGTGTTGCGCAGGAAGTGCGTGCTCGCCGGCGCGGGTAGACGAACGACTATGTTCTGCAGGCTCAGCAGGTATAAATGCTTGGGGGACTTTTACTGCCCGGTAGCCCCTAACGCTTCCTGCAAAGTACGCGACTGGCGAGGCAGTCTGGCCTAAGCTTACGAGCTATGTATCGATTTGTACGCGCCTTAACTGCAGGACCCGGAACTTGAAATATCTGCCGTTGCTGCGGTGGCATCATGGTTTTGCCAGTCAAATGCCAACGTGACGTGCAATAAAAACGACAACAAATCCCATACCGGCATAGGTTTTGCAAGGCTTAACTTTGAATAGCAAATGCAGTTCTCAAGAACGTCTTTGGAATCAAGAAAGTGTGTGCCAGGCTCTGCTTGATGTGTCGGGTTTCGAGTCACTATCTAAGATTTTGTTGACGCAACAGTTATTAGCGCATGCCGCTTTGAGCTCCCGTACTGTACACAGCTGTCTATTGTATGTTCCATATTCCTTCAGAGTTGTTGGCATGCACACTTTTGAGTGCACCGCACCGGAAAGGCCGCGCACACAATGATGCAGACGCAGATTCGCAGTGTTCAGAGAAACAGTTCAGCATTATGAGATTTTCATTTGATATTGCAAAGAGTGCGTTGCCGCTGTGCCGCATTGCGTAAGTGTGAGAGCTGAGTCACCGAGCTGATGGTCTGCTAGTTACGGATTTCGTGCAAAAAAACCTGACACTAAGCAGTTGTGGTGCTATGCTTTGCATTTTTGCATGCTGAAAGAGACAACGGCAATACGGCTCGTTGAATATGCAGGGAGTGAGCCGGATCTGCCGAGCCAAAGAACCAGTGCGCTGAAACCGTATATATATATATATA
>HG713547.1:0-11306 GCA_000499725.1 Eimeria brunetti
AAGAAACAGTCACATTTTGCAGGTTGGAACAACAACCCGTCGTAGCGGCGCATACATAATAAGCAAGGCGGAAATCAAGTAGTACTGCGTCTGTATGTACGACCGTCAGACTGTACGGCCTCAAAGTCCAAGTGCTATTGTAGATCATATGCATGTGGCATATTGAATAGCAGCAGCAGTTGTGTTTTTCAGCAGCATGTGGAACTCGAGCCACAGTCACACAGTTTCGGGCATGGCCTTCCTGCATTTGGAAGAGGTTTCGACGCTGCACACAGTGTATTAATGGTAACGATTAGACAGGCGACACCATTGGAAACAGCGTGACCGCCATAACTGTACACGGCATATAGGAGTGTTGTATTGGCAGGAACGTGCTACAGATGCCGACGTTGACACAGTTTAAGACTTTCACACGTGGAAGCGACCGGAGTTCTGATTTTGGTTGAGTAGTCTTTTCACCAATTGCTGGAGTTTAATGACATTTCGCAACCGATCGGCATGCTAAATGCCTGCTGAGTACGATCTGCTGCGATGGGATGGTTGAACCATCACTTCTGTGACGGAGCGCTCTGCTAGTTCGTATTCTTGCCTGCCTCTTCAATGTTTCTGCGCCAATTACTGAACAGAATGGTGAATATGGAAAGCACCCTGAGGGTTGCCACCGATAGGTGATGGTTTGTGAGGGATCAATGGCTTGCGAATGGCGGTCTATCTGGCGACAGTGATATTATGGTGGTGTACGCTGCCATCGGATACTGCAATTGCAGGATGCGCGAAGCATGTGTGAAGGGTACATTAACCGATCAACCCACAGGTTTAGCTCGATGGTGGGGACTTCCGCATGTCGCTGCAGCGAAGTTAAACAGCTAGGAATGCTCGGTCGGTGCCTCAAATGTTGTCACGGTGTCAAGGCGGAGACACAGGCTCAGCTGTTTGCGACTGGCTAGCTTAAATCAACTGGAAGTTGCCTATCGTCTGCGCAGTTAGCGTAAGACGCCCAGAAAATGGATTCTCCCCCACAGAAGATAACGGTAGCATTCTGCTCACTTCAGCAAGTAGTGCAAACACCGCAAGCAGAATACGCAGCATACAGCATACCAATATGTGTCTTGAACACATGGATATGCTCTAGTGGGTACGTATTTGCCATGAGGCATAGCAAGCTCAGTTTTGCGGTAACCAAAGATAAGAAAGAGCAACGCTGTACACGAAATGAAAACAACGTGCGTACATATCTTATTCGTCAACAAATACGAGAACACATTACACAGGAAACATTTGCCAAGAGCTGTAGCCACCCCAGTTGCGGACGAATGCCTTATGATTCCCGTAGGCGGTTGCACACGCAGCAAGCTAGGCGCGCGGTCATGTCACGAAGTACGCATTTGAAGCAAACACAAGTGACGGTTTTGTGATTCTGCAGAAGCTGCTTCGACAACTGGCACCTTACGCTCAGGGGTTTACTACGTTTGGGAAAGCGCCTGCCGTCTTCAGGCTTATTGTTGTGTTCTCAAGTAAGTATACCTGAATGTGCTGCCGCGTATGGAGACGATGATGGCATAATAATAATTTTTGTGCGTACGTAAATGCGGACGACATGCCAAGGTGTTTGTGGCAGAGGCTGTGGGCTAGCTGACGAAGACAACGCCGCGGGGCACCACGGGTGTGACTAGTGTAGGAAAGCGTCCACAAGCTCGGGTTGAGCAGCCAAAAGCTTCTAAAGTATCTAGGCTTTCTTCCTAATGCCTTGCGCTGTAGAATGGGTGCTTCCAGTATGAACGGTTGCCGGAAATGCATTGGCTTGTCTCGAAAAGCATGCGGTTCTTGACACTGGGCGTTGCATTTCGTGTGTAAGGGATTTGGCAATCAAGAATAGCAGGTGCTGCGATAATATCACGAGGTATTTGCGATGCTGCCAAGCCTTACGCGGGGCTCTACCGTCTACTGGTAAATGGCCAGTGGGCTGGGCGTGCATGCGCGAATGTGAAAGTGTGGTTTGACACTGCTTGTTTCCCACCATTAGCATTGCGAGTTGTCAGAAATGCGTTTATAGCTGGTCTGTAATGCATTTGCGGCATTCTTAGTGGGACAATAATCGCTTCACCTGATCTGCGTGGGGCATCTCCCTTTTTTATATGACCAACGACTGACCCAGTTGCCAGGATCATCACCATGCATCAGGGCGGATGTGCATTCAGGTTATTTCTACCGATTCCGTTGCTTGACGTTCTGATAGGTAAACTGCTTACTCGGGAGAAATAACCCAAGCTTGTGAGAGACCAGTCGTAACGCGCACTGGACGCTTCGAGTGCGTCTTTTTTCCTCACGTCGGGCGTCTTATGTGCACGAACATTCTTAAAGAACAGCTCACACGTGCATGGAACACTTGGACGGCTATGCAGCAGTGCAGCGCATTGTGAGGAAAGTCCGTGGGGGATCTGCACTAAGTCGAGAAGCCATGAGATATTTCTGGAGACACGCAAAGGCTCTTGGCTTGCTTCTCTGAGATGGAATATTCCGGAAATTTGAACTTATTCCCTTCTTATGTGCTAGTAAAGCTCTTAGCGGAAACAAAACAAGATGCGTGGTTTGCCCTTTTTGTGCTGTGTACCGTGGCTAAAGGCCCATCCAGGTTTATACGTGTATGGTAAGAAGTGCGCAGTGGTGCGTGGTGCGTATTCTCAACGTTTTCGTGTTATGAATGACTCTGCGGGACTGTTGTGTGCGGACACCGCGCAGGCTCGAGAAAAGGCTGTGGCGTATACGACCGGCCGTTGTTTATTGTGCGCTCTTAGGACAGGTCCAGTGTTGACTATAGACAGAAGCGTGAGAGCACACAAAAACACTGAAGCAACGCAGACGCATCCCTCACACGATCACCAGCGTTTCATGTTGTAGCCATGTGGTGCACGATAGAGGCTGGAAAGTTTGCAGTTCCGAGTGCGATAAATGGTATAATTGGAGCTGCAGGAGTGACCGGGTTTCTCTGGATTCAGTTATCGTTAATGGAAAATGTCGTATATATCGCTGTTCTTGGCAGTAGTAGGAACGGACGCTATGCCGGAATGGGAATGGAGCGCTACTGTGCATGGTATTCGCAAAGCTGCGGATGAGACCACTTGCATATCCAGAGATTACAGTTGGGAGGGATTTGTACTCTCCAATATTCACATTCAGTCTGCGAAGGGTTTCAATAACCATTCACTCGCAGACAGTCTGTTGATCTGCATGAATTGACGTTTCGAGCTCACAAAGATGATGGTGCTGCCGTATATGTTTACACGCAGTTGACAGCTGCGGGTGTTTCACGTAGCCAACGTGCACAAGGTCGCTTCACCTGTTTGGTGAGGCCTTTTATAACTTTGGAGATCGCTACAAACCTGGGCACACAGTCAGGAGGCGAGACAATGGATACAGAAAGTGCGCTGGCCTGACAAAATGGCATATCGTTTAGCTGGTAACTGCAAGATTTTTAACTAAAGCTGCATGCGCCTCCAAAGTGACTGCATACGGCTAGTGCATTGGTGAGAGAGTAAATGTGAGGAGCAATACCCGGTAAGAGGCAGAAACGACTATGGGGATGCTTGTGTCACTTTTTTGTAGTGTTGACAGCCAGATCGGTTAATGGATGTGTAAAGATATAAAATAACGGAGAGCTGGGCTTTGGTCGGGAGGTGACCAACACCAATTGATCATCAATATAGTGACGCGTCTACAAAGGCGGAACTTGTGGCTCATTGTGTAGCATATGAGCAATGCAAACAAAGCGGCAAAAGGAAACCGGGTGGACGTTTTTGGCCTGGCGAGACAAGCTAAACCGTTTTGTGTTCGGAGGTGCACCTTTTGAATGCGCCACTGATGTTCGTCAGAATTCGGCATGCCATGGCAGGGTGTTCTAGCATAGCAGGCAAAACGCTAAGGGGAAGCGGGCTCCTAGTCTGTACTCACATGCCTTTTTCTGTGAGTGTTCAGCACCCTCGATTATCTTTGTTCCTCTAACAAGAAGCGATCCGACAAAGGCGCTTCATGCACGCAGCTGCATCGCTTTGCCTTGCGGTTAAGCTTCAGTTTGGTTCGCTGGTTGAAATATACCCTTCTGTAGAGAGACGGATGTGCAACACTTTGCGGCGAGCTGGGGGCCCTGCATGTAAGAGCATGGGGTGGATATGCCGGCCGCCTACTGGCACAAGGTGGGGGAGGCGTCGGTGACACTACGATGACTGGGTCACAGCGGCGCACCTGAATCGGTGTGCGGTTGCTTGGAAAGAGCGCCTGCTGTATTATCTGGGATGGTGCTGGTTGAGTTGTGGAACTCGACATTAACCCAGAAAGTATGCACTAAGCAAGCCCACCTTTGCGCCGCGATTAAGGGTACTGTCACATCTGCGGCTTTGTTGTGTGGAACATGGATCTGCACTTGCATGCTTGCAGGTTTGTGAATTTACACTCTGGAGTGTTAGTCCTGCTTTACACGCAGTCCTCTTTCGCACATTCTGGGGTAGGGATAAGGGCTTAGGAGGCAGAGTCTAGCAGCACAAAGGATGTCCCTGAATTGGTATGGCAGTATATATGCAACGGAATACGTGCTCTGGGGCAGCAGCGGGGGGCCCGCTACCAAACAATGTATCCATTGTTTGGTATCATTGGTGAGCATGCCCCGTTATGAGTGGCGGCATCTGTTCTGCGAAAACAGCAATGGCCAAGAGAATGCCGCTGCTGAAGGCTTAGCCAACACGAACTGTACAATTTTACACTGCCCTGGCGGGCCGACCCCGTACATAAATGTGGATGGATTGGGTAACACATTAAAAAGTAGTACTCACACTGCAGGCGGATGCCCTTGATTTAGGGAGATAGGCAGTTCAGCAGTTCGACAAGGCTACCACATGCACCAGTAAGCGGTTTTGTGTTCGCAGTAGTTGCCGTGTATGAATATCACCGAGCCCTACCCAGACTCAGCGTCCAGAGGGAAAGTGTTCATAGCATCGCAACACAAGGGACGAAGTTAGAGCCTGCATACACACGATTCCGTCAAATGTCGTGAACGGCCAAAATTCGCCTTGGTCTTTTACCGAACAGCATTTCGACAAGGCTATCACATGCACCAGTTGCACTGCACTACAGATGATACTTACCGACACGTTTTCCCGTTACGAAATCAACTACTGCTAAGCCTACACAGCAAACAGACGCACCCACCCAACAAACCCGGCCACAGGAGCATATATGTAACCTAGCAACCGATATAACTCGGGGGCTAAAACATTGCTTCATTTGCCGTGGCTGCCGTTACCTTATACGGTCCCGCTGTGAAAGCCTTTAACTAGGGGATTGATCCATTCGGCTGCCCTCAGGTTTTGTTACTTGTGCCAGCCTCGCCTCCGGGACTGTAAAAATCCTGGCTGTGAAGTGCAGCTGATATCCGTAGGTAGGTTTGTAGGAAGTCCCCAAAAACTGAATGTATTTGGTGCAAATCGTGCAGAACGTGCGCCAAAGTGAAAAATCCAGCTTTATGTACTCAGATGCACGTGCTGAATGCACAGTAGTGCCGGGTTGATTTGCCAGAGATATGTAATGCCCCGGTACGTGGGAGATACAGTAGCTAGATGGAGCAAAAACGTGGTGCTCTCCCATAGAATATTTGCAGGTGAGTGCCAAGTGCCTTTAAGTGGGTGTCTAGTTGTCCTCACCCCGGAATCCACCTCGCGCAATGCTCCTACCTTCTCAGGCAATCCCACCTCTTGCAAACGCCACATCTAAACGGTTGTGATGACTCTGACGACTCTAGTTTTGCAGCCAAGGCCCAAGCTTCCAGGTAATTGCTGCTTCCCCCGTTGGCTGGATGTTTCTCGAAAACCGCAGCTAGTGCGCTTTTGTGAATGACCAGCAGCTTTTAACATCTTGTTTGGTCTGTTTCAACGTTTGAGCTGATGAAAATTTGCCTTGCCGTCCACCGAGCGTCGGTGCGTATGGGAAGCACTAGGAAACGTTGGAAACACTAACGTATAAAGAAAGACAAGACGGACCTTCTCCCTGCGATACAAGAAAGCAGCAACCCCGTCGGCAAGGTTGAAAACGTTGATTGCTTTTGCTGGTAAGTACATTTGACGCCCTAAGGGTTGTGCCGAATGTCGACAAGTGCGCGCAGGACGTTTTCAACATATTAGGCCTCTGTGGGTGCAAAGGCGCCTGATATAAAGCACCGTTCGACCGTCATTTGCGCTATCCTTTCACACTGCTGCTCAGTATAACTGATCCAGGTGAGCCGATTAGATGTCATACGGGGCTCGTGTTTATATCATGCTTTTGTGTAGATGCATGGATAAAATTATGCACTTAAGCATTTAGCAGAGCGTTACTGATGCTACAGCGGGTCAATATGTGGAGGCAAGCTGATCGAGAAAGCTACGAATTCCTACCCTTCTAGCTTGGAGATTAACGGGATCTGTCGGGCTCTTGGCAGAATGTTTGCATCGCTCACTACTGCCGTACGACGTTTACATTCAATCAAGTCAAACCACATCTCTGCGCTAGGCACCCTATTGGTGTTTTGGTAGTCTGGCAGCGGAGAGTGTACTCCAACACTTTCTTCGTAGGAAAAGAAACGCAGGGGTATCCAAGCGTAAAATAATACAAAGAATAGACTTTAGTAAGGCTAGAGCTTCCCTCGCCGGTGCGACAGGCTCCATGCCATCTTGAGAACGAAATATGGGGCGCCAGTGTTGTGACTTCGTTTGAAGCATAGATATAGAACTCGCTATTTTGCATCAAATAATGAATGTGTTGCGGTCGTTACTTCCGGTTGTCACTTTTTACGGCGCGGATGCCTAGATTGTGAGCATCTCAAAAGGAACCCTTTCGGAGCAGCGATTCTATGGGCAAATCAGGTTTGTCAGCAAACAGGAGACCTACAAGTGCCAATGTGGCACAGTGCAGTTGCTCCTAAACAAGGAAAACGAACCCGTTGGTTCCAAGCATGGCGACCACCCGGAACCAGTAACCCTATGTGTAGACGAAGGCAGGAATCCCGATCTTAATATTCAGAAAATTCCTCTGATATAACTTGGTGTTTTGTGGAGCGTCCTGGCATGCCAATGTACAGATTGCCAACGAAGCGGTGGAAAGCATATGACCTCAATCCTAGTTCAATGCTGTGGAAAAACACGTCTGTCTACGTGACATAATTAGGAGCTGCCAAGAATCAGCTGCCTGGATTCTGTAATTCTCTGGTTATTGTGACCATAGATATCCTTTAGGTTTTTCAAGGAAGGCGTCTCTTACGGTTCTGGCCAGCTATTCATTCTCACGTGCTCTGGTTCAAGCGCGGAGACTTAATTCCCCAAGATTGCAAATGAAAGGCTGCCATGGCCGGGGGTGCACGTGGGAAGTACGAGATGCTCGCTGGAGCCCGCATGTTTTACATCTTCGAAAGCAAGTCAACGTGTGCTGCTGCAAACGGGTGTTGCAAAGCACCTGCGAAGGGGTCCTAGAGCCCGCACGGGTCTACCAAGCAGACAAGACTCATGCCCGTTCGTACGCAGCAAAATAAGCATATGAACTTTAAATGAAAACAGACTGTGAGCTGGAGAGAGCAAAGTGCTGTATACGTGCCTCGATTTTCCCTTCAAAAGATTTCAGGCATGCGCTAAGGTTTTATAATAATAGTGATGTAGTAATTTCTATGTATATCTGCGCTCGCTGCAGGAGAGGCCAGCAATGTACTCTGAGAAATTCTGACCGCCTTAGTTGCATCTCTAGGTTCTTTGAGAGAGTGCTGTAGCTGTCTATGCCCTTGCCTTGATTACGTGATGGAACAAATAAATGATAGCGCAGATCATTGTCTCCAGCGTAAGTTGTTTCGGGACAATCCTTTCAGATTGTGCGTTCCCTTAAGCAGCTTAAAAGATTTGTGTTCCTGCGGAACGGTGAGCAAATACGGGATAGCACTTTTGCAGCTCATTGAAGTAGAAAAGGTATCCTAAGCGAATCGGTATGATTCAATATTGTACATTCGACACACGGGTTTTGGTCTTACTGGTTGCCTACCATGGTGCGCAGGGAGTGGGGATGGGCACAAGATGCTTCTCAGCGGGTTTAAGCGTAGCTGAACAAGGAGAGGCGAAGGGTCAATAAACGCGTACAAGATTTTTTCAGAACTATGTGGAGCGAAAAGGAAATATTGTGTGCTGTTCGTTTGCCGAAGCGCAGCGTGCTCGCGAGAGTCCGTGCAACCTCGATGACTTGCAAGGGTGAAGAACTATCGGAACTATCGTTTGCGCAAAATAGCATAGCATTGCAGCTTTCCCAAAGCGTTCCTGGCACTTTTAGTGCTTAGGCGATGCATTCAATAAAGCTTCGAGCTCTGGTCTGAAGACACCTACGAACGTACGCTAGACCGTATTCTATCCAAAGCAACGTGGTATTCTAACTGCTTCCTGAGAAAATACACCATGCAACGAAGGGCAAAGAAATATGAAAATATGCTGGAAACATCCGATTATGGTTGATTCTGCATCGATCCTTGTGCTTGGCCTCTCTTGCTAAGAAAGCGTTTTCGTGCGGTGTGATGCCACAACTGGGGATTTACTTTTCTGTTAGAGCATGATCCGTGCTGTGTTGGTTTAAAGAGATTGCCTTTGTTTTTGTTTGTGCTTTGCCTCCTCTTCGTCGACTTGTCATACACCTTTTCGCTAGTATTTGTTTTGGCTGGTGAATCACTGAATTGTCCTACCCGCAAGCTCTTGGACAAGCAGCGCACCGGACGCCAAGTACAGGCAATACTTCGATTTGTGGCCGCAGGTCCAATGTGGACTTTTCACATGCTCTTTGTGTAGCTGCTTGCAAGCAACAGTAATACACGTAGGCCAAAAAATTCCTCTGGATGATGTCACTCGGTCGCTCCAGCTGGTAAGTAGATAATTCCAAGTGTGCGCACCTGTGATGCATCCAGAATATTTGTGTAAAGGGCAATGTTCAGGAAAATGCAACCGCAATGCACTCGCAACTTTGCATAATGCTTCCTTTTGTTGGAACAGGCTGTGGGCTATGCTCCACTGATGCAGCGACGGGATGCGTTCTGCATTGCAGACGAGGAACAGTGTGCATCTTCGATTCTAGCAGGATTTGACAGCATTCTGTGCATTGTCTTTAAGTCTCCAGTCGCTTAGCGATGTCTTGGTGTCCGCACACAGTACGGGTTTCACAATCCCTTTAAAAATTGCGATGTGTTTGCATCGACGTTCCACTGAAAACATACATACAGGGAGTGCGGTAACACAGACACTTGATTGCAATATACCGGTGGCTTGAAAGCCATAGTACACCCCATGGACTAGCATATTACAATAACCATGAATATTATCCCCATGGGCTGACACGTCTTTGATTTGCTGTGTAAAAGTTCTCGGGCCCTTCACGCCTCTTACGAGCATTAATTCCCTTTCAGAAGCAAGTTGGAACTCTTGCTTGCTTGCCAATATGACTCAGCGGAAGAAGGCATGTTATTGTCTGTGCCAGTTGTATGTGGAGTGATAACTACAAACTACATAATTACGTGTGCCTGTAGCGAAGCATGCCGTGACTAAGATTGTAAGTGACTCCAAAATATAAGGGCTCTACATACCTGCCTTTTTTGCCTTATCCCCCACCCTTTTAGATATCCGCCTTCTGTGCATAGCGAAAATTCAAGTTGTTGCTTTAGCTGGGCAGGTGATTAGCAAGATGAAATAATTTTCAAGCGCACAGGAGCACACATTGAGCCGGCCACATGTTTTAGTCTTGTACGGGTGATTCCATGCTTTTCCCAGCTTGTGTGACACCGATTGCAACTGGGACTCTTCGATGCAAATAAGCACAAAAATCAATAGGTTCAGATTCCCTTGAAAATCATCCCTTATACTAAGCTGTTTCATACCTAGTTTTAAGAGGGGCTTGCAGCTAATTTCATTGCGCGGCAAAGGAAAGAGTACTATTAGATTGTGCGGGTCGTTTGTCAGCTGACAAGAGTGCTGCTAGTTTTTGCTGGAATGGAATGAGGAAGCTCGCATATTTTCACAAGCTTGAGAATGCGCGTTTGCACGCACAGTTTCTTCCCATTCTGCATGTCCCCCAAATTTTACTAGGGAGTGAGCGATAAGACAGTCTACGCACATTTGGAAAGAGTGCGTGAGGTGCACGTTGCTGCGTCACTCCTGCACGGTGACTGTTACATGTTGCTGCCGGGTTAGGGGTCTAATCAAGGACAACACACGCTTAGCGCACTGGCTGAACATAAACCAGGTGATTATGGCATCCACGTAAACGCAAAAATTGAACACCTGCATCACCTTTAGTTTTCCTTTAGTTGGAGCTGCGTTGTTACGTGAGACTCCACCAACTAAGTCACTGGATGGCTGGTGACTGCCCAAGCAAATACCTAAGTAATATGTTATGTGTAGCTTACCTTCTATTTTTGGCGCATGCCAAACTATTTAATACAAAGAGCGTGTAATTAGTTATACAAGCTAGGAAAGGTCTTCCACCGATGCCAATTGATGCCATTCACCTCCAAGGCACAGTTGGAAATACTTCGTGCTAAGCAACGGACATTTTAGGTAAATTTCTATCTATAACTTCTTGAAGGGCGAATAGCATTTTGTTTCGGTTGTGTCGCCTGCCTGGTGCAGAAGATGGACACTTGTTTCGCAAAGCGGCGCATAAACCCTGCAAGCAGGTCCGGCCGGCAAGGTGAATCGCTTTTTAGAATTTTAGGGCAAATGTTTGCGCCGTAGCAGCTATTCCGCTCCGTCTCTCCAGCGGCATTCGGGTACGTATTCGGGAATAACGAATACAAAAATCTAACTGCATTTCCATGACAAGTTACTGGGGTATGCAATTAGCGAGGGGACATGGGTCAGACGAATTTTGATGTGAAGGCACCAAGCCACTCCTAAACAGATGGTGCCGGTGCATGAGAGGCTGCATCAAGCTTGGTCTCTGCACCGCATTACACTGTATCCTATTCAGAGCGAACAAGCATACGGAGGAGAGGAGGGGACCCTACGGATTAATTCTCTGTCTCCGGCGGGAACTAATTTAGGGGGTATGGCAGCTCCACATCCATATCTCATAACAACAGCATTCTGCAGATTTAACCTTGGCACCCCTGCATTACATTATATCTTGCAAAGCCTCAAGATGGTCATATGCGTGGTGGAGAGGTTTTTGCCTGTTTTCCGTTCAGCCAGTACGGCAGCAATGTGGCCACAATTCCTCAACTTGTCCTGTTTGTGCGGGTGACGGGACAATCCTACAGGACATTCCGGTGG
>HG713548.1:0-11291 GCA_000499725.1 Eimeria brunetti
TTGGAAGAACCCATCTGAATGATGCTCAGCACTGATCACCACATTGATTGAGAATAGCTTCTGCTGGTCGAACAAACAATGACCGTGCGCCACGGGTCTATAGCCCCAGACATGAACTGCGACACTTAAGCCGGTATGTGACCGTCTCCTGCACATCTACAGTTGGGTGGGAGGCCTAGCAGTTGCTGCTGGGAGAAACGTGTGGAAAGTAGCACAAAGCTTCATTCATACTCTCCATCAGTTCAGCGCTAGGTACGTGCGCAATATTTCGAATTAATGAGTCACGTAAAACAATCTCGAAGCTTTGGATCTGCCGATGCCGTGATTCCGCTCTTCCCAAACCCTGGGTATGCCCCACATCCCTCCTGGTACATACAGAGTTTTTGCGTCAGTGGGCGATTTGGTGCGTCGCACGATTCTGCGCAAAACTGCGAAGTGTATAGAACGCGCCCAGGCCTAGCCCCCGGCAGCACTGCAACACGGAAGTGCTGTTAAAACTGTATTTAGCCCTGTATAAACGAACTTTGTCTGCTAGCGAAAGCATCGCATGCTCTGCAGAGAAATAACTGAGTGCATGAACCAGCGTATTACACGATGTTTGCGTGCTGCCGAGTTGGTAAATTGGTATGTGCATGACCATTTTGAGCCACTCCTCTGGCTGGCGATGGAATCACCAGCAAGTGTAATTTTGTTGTGGTACACGCTGCTCATCAGAACCCTGTTGTAGTGGCTAGCACCGAATGGGTTCAGATGACGAAAATACACATGCCCGGAAAATGGTGCGCGCATGCTCTTGTGGGAAGCGCAATGATATGTGACGCAGCAAGTACTTCGTCTATCATGTGGTCCAAGATGGCATGGACTAATTGATGCGTTTGCTCTATATCGGTGTGAAGCGTTGTGACCAGTCCCCGAATTGGTAGTGCCGACTTTGCATTATGGAACTCTAGAGACGTTACTGGACTAGTACCGTAAGGGTTGCCCGGGGTCCGCAACCGCATGCTGTGGGCTCCCTGGTACAGTTGACTACGCATCAAAAACACCGCATCAGCTTGGGCCTGCTTAATTTTAGGAAGTGGGTCAATGATGTTTGGACGTCAAGTGACTAGCTCATGCAGACGAATGCAGGCAGACTGACAAGAACTCCGCTCCACCCTCTCCAGTTTTGCTTGCTACGGATACATATGTATCTATATGTGCATGTATATTTATATTTTGACTGCATACCTATGGTGCGCGTTGCTCCAGAGGACCCGTTTAGAACAGTGGTGCCTCGGCCCCCTTCCCCAGTGCTTTCAAGATGCAGCGGGCAAGGATATGCAAAGACTTTCGGGGAGAGTCTTTGCCTCTGTATGTGGTTCAATGTGTGAGGTGGCTCTGGGAACAGTTGCAAGAGCTATAGCTGTTTTATGGCGGCGTGAGACATGCACCTAAGCCCGATTTGTCACACAGGCTATGCCCTGTTTCGTCCTTCGCAGTTACCCGCCATAGGACAGTGATTTTAGGGTGTCTGAAAGGTACACCTATGGGTAGGGAGGATGTAATGTGCACTCCTGGATTATCTACGGCGACTGATATGTTGCGGGATAGTTGCTATCCCTTGCGTCTCAGACCGTGCTACGAGCACAAGGTACAGGTTCTCTAGGCGTCTACAGATGCGGGGAAATGCGCTTGTTGGCTCGGTGACTGGCGAAGGTCGAAGCTCTTGCAAATGGCGTTGAAACTGCAAGCTTTGACTCATGCTGTAGCATTGCGATTAGAATACCCTGTCAATATTTTCGCAGTTCACTGTGCAATTGCGCTCGCTGTTGTACAACAGCTCGTGCGTTGCGTCCCGATAGAATGCCTGAAGGTAGCGGCTGCTCGACTTGAAGCTTGTTTATCGGGAGTTTCGGGCAGGCCGTCAATGGATATCCTCGCATTCAGTCAACGAGACAGTCCAGGTACACGTTTCGTACTTTGTGTTTCGCAGTAATCGCTTGTAATTCACGATTAGCTGTGTGCTATACATGCGCGTAGACGCGTAGACGTGGCATTGCTCTGCGTGTGGAAGATTTTTGCAGGATGTTGCAACGAAGCTGTACTGATGCTTGCATCATACGCTGCGCCGTACGTCGTAGTTCCGTAACATATTTGGATAGCTACAGGCAAGCAAACATCTGAGCTGAAAGCCATCCCAAGACACGTGTTTGGTTTTAGCGCGTGCGTGGAATACCTGCGCGAGCCATGTGAAGGCCCCCAGAAGAACCAGCTGTAGAGATTGAGAAGTGTGACTAATGGAGCGAAACGCTTTCATTGAGTAACCGCCTTCAAATGGTGCTACTTCATTATTTGGCCACACACTGAAGTCCTTGTCTCCACTACAAGTATAATCCATTGAAGAACGTGGAGCGGCTGCGCTGTGTTCTGTTAGGTGCACACCCGGAGGTTCTTTGAAGGGCATGGATGGTTGGAGCACATATCCGCAGTGCCAGCGGGTGCATAAGTGCGGCAGCCGGCGGAGTAACAAAATGCCATATCCGGAGAATGGCTCTGGAATTGCGCATTACCGTGAACCTATAGTTTGGTGCGCATCCGAATGTACCATGCCTGGAAAAGCAGCGAACAGGCAGGGTGAAGCCGTGAAGATTTCATATACTTTACCGGGTTTGAGACGTGTATTTCATTAGTTGGTTGGGCCTATGTCTCGTATCCGGACACAAGGTCAAGATGCCGCAGTTGATCTGAAGTCTGAAAGGTGTAGCCAATACGATGGGTACGTATGTAGGCGTGTCTGCCCCTGCACCTCATCACAGTGGAGCGTTCAATTGAAAGCTTTGTTATACCGTACATGCAGCAGTAGATATATACTCTCAGAAAGTACGGTTGATATTTTAGTTTCCTTGACAACAAAGTTTTGATAGGTTGGTATCCATATCTGGGGCAGCTGAAAGAATCTCCCGTTGTCGTCTATGTGCGAACAGTGGCAGGCCGGGTTAACTTCACTGCAGCTGATCCATGTGGAATTAGTCTCGTATCTGCACAGGAGTGCCTTGGCGTATATTATGATAGACACACATCATCCGCACTGTGCACCTGTCAATTCTAAATGTATTTTCAGGTTCATTGCTTCACCTTCCTCTTGAAGTTGAGCGACCCTCCTGTGAGAGGGAGCAACCAAATTTCGATTTAGCTGCGCTGTTTGTATATTTGCCTTCTAGCGGTAGTGCCTTTAAAGCTCGCATTGAGGGACGAAGTATCAGGCTTGTGGTTGCCACTTCATTTGAGGAAGTTTCGTGACTATCTTTTGCACGATATAGGGAAACACGTCTGACAGGCAGTGGGTTGCCTGCTGTGATTTAGTTGAAGGAATTACGAAATAGGACTGTTTATAGAACTGCGGATTAACGTGGCATCGCCTGGGAAACCCAGGATAAGCAGAGCTCAGCTGGAGCGCTTGCACCACCAGTGCGGTACGTGATCATATCAGCGAGGTGTCGTCTTCTTGCTTAGCTAAGAAACCTTTAATCGGGTCAAAAATATTCTTCGCATAGATATATCTGTGCCAGTGCACTCTAGATAATTCCTGCTACTCCCGCGGTTCTGCTCTTGTTTGTTGCTCTTGTTGCTTTCTTGGCTTTGACCCACAGTGTGACCCGCGTGTCCACGCAAGAAAGCTTCAGAGCATCGCCGTCATGGTGGAAGTCAAGCTTCAGCATTGACATGCGCTTCCATCCGATGTGCCGCAATTGTGCAGGAGCGCACGACAGTTGTGTGCTATCTACTGTGGGATTGTGAGAGAGAATGTATCCGACACTTTCGTATCCGGGCACGTCTGCACAGACGTGTACTTAGAGTCCTTTAAACTTCTCACTTAGAAAACGATGTCGATTCAACCGAAAGTGTTGTTGCTATGGTTGGTGAGCACCAGGGAGAATTTCTGCATCCAGCGACCGTAATACAACCCAGTGGCCATAACCGCCGCGTGCATACACTGTGAGCTTGCGACATTTACGTGTATACACATATAGATGTGTAAAGGCCTATAACCTCCTACCCGTTTGTAAGCTTTGCCCTGCTGCTTGGTGCGTCTACTGGGGCTCTGGCTCATCTGCATTAGAAACCACCTCTAGGTATCGAAAAGCGAAACCATCTCGCGTGCCTTAACTTAGCTTGCCTAGAGTCTTGGATGCACGGCGGTATAGATAGTGTGTCTGTTGACATGTTACACAGTATTTCGTTGCTCCACAGGCCCTACGTAATCTAAGTGGTAGTGGAGATCCACCACCTGACTACCTGACCGCGGATTCTTCGCAGACCTAGGTTTCGGTCATTTGCTGGTTGCATTCAGTCTTAGCATCATTTGGCTATCCAAATGATGGGGTGGCCAGAAGGGGATTCAGTCAGGATTGTACTTTGTAAACGATGTCACCTTGCACAGCAGTAATTCTGCTGAATGGGTCTGCTCACGGACCGCAATCTCCCCAAGTTCACGCCATGCCTGTTGTGTGGATTTCGTATGTGTGATGCTGGGGAGAGCATCACTGAATTTGATTTGTTCGTCAGTCCTCATTGCACATGCATAACGTATCGTAATAAAAAATTTCGCAAGTAAAGAAGCTAGGTGCTGGAGGGCCTACCGCCTGTGTGAGACCCGCACACCGAAGGAGGTAAGTCACCATCCATGGTTATGTGCAATGGACAACTCAGTCTGAGCACTCTGTCCGTTCGCAGGGACTTGTGACAAAGGGACGCGGTTCCTATCGCAACTGCGAGGGCCGGTGCATCTCGTGTGACTTGTATGATGGCATCGACGTGTGGTAGTGACCGATACGCATGAGTGGAAGGTGAAGGGCAACTGCAGGGGATTCACATGCAGAACGCATACGTTGTATAAGTATTGGTTACTTTTTAAGGGCGCAGAAGCGTGTATGCGGCAAAAACATGGATTGATCTAGGCCGTCTCAGAAACGTCTTACGCGGAAGACGTTAACCTAGCTCAGAAATGCCTATTCAGGACTCAAATATTTTCTCTTGCATGGTTTTCACTGCGCCGTATCTACGCGGACGTAATACACTAGAAAGTGCGAACCTGTCCTTGCGCAAAGGGAGGAGAGCGAATGCCTATGGAGCTACCTCATAACAGTATCTCACTATTCGTCCGCACCTGCACGAATGTGGATGCCCGGATATTCTGTCCTTTGCTGTACCCCTCTTACTCAGCACGGGTCAACTCGATGAAATCTCTATAGTGCATCTTGTTGCGGTAGCCGAAGATGTGAAGGTCTAGAGCTTTTTTGCCGGTTGACCATCTCGCCGATAGTGTTTGGGGCGGTTATACAAAATGCTCTCATTTATATTGATGGCACTACCCGAAAACCTATCTGCTTTGTTTTCCTGAAACGGTGCAGAAAGTGTGTCATATATTTTTCGTTGCGTGGCTTCATAGGAGAGGATAGCTAGTCCAAATTCATTGTTCTTAAAGTAAAACGATCTTCCCACAAGGTGAACCAGAAACTTGTGAAAGGAGTTGCAAATGCAATGCTGCATTTGACACCGAAGGTACACTGCGTTATTCTAGTTATCAAATGCTATGCTATGTTGGTCGAGGAGTTGTGACACGGAACACATGTTTCGTCGCGTTAGCACGGTGTTGAGGGCCACCTCGGAAAAAATGTTTTACCATGTGCTGCAGTCTCACGCCACGGTTTTGATGCAATGCCGCTGAAACTGTCTCCCACACGCTGGGGAGCATGTCAGAGGATGTTGGCAGTGTATGTGCAGAGATGTGGATTTGGTGTAACTTGAACGCAGTCGATACGGTGACGTTTAGGGTGACGCTTGACTCTGTTGTAGCAGGAGTGTGTATTTGTGAAACACAAAGTCGTGGTTGACGGCGTCGATGGTGACTTCCACTGGGTGAATATCCGGAAGCGGAGGATCACACTGCGCGACAGCAAGAATGCAGAAAGGCACCGCACACAAACATGACCGTTCAATGGAAAGGAACGGGTGGTTACGTTTCTCGTTCTTTCTATTTGATATCTACTACATGTACGTCCACAAAGCCCAATGCAGCGACGGTAGCTTACTTGCCTCTTCCCTGCGGTGAAGTGCCATCAGTTTTGTAAGCTGTGTTCAATGTGTGTGTGGGTGTTGAAACGGGATGAGGGCTTGTAGAATGTACCTGAAAGCCTTTTATTACCCGATGCTGTATCGGGCGTGTAGCACTACCCAAACACTATATACCTGAAGGGGGTAAGTCGCTCTTCTCCGGCAATTAGGCCATTTCTGTTAAAAGAATAATTGTGTTTATTTGTTAATCATGGCTAGAATGCATGTCATGCGCATCTGCGTCAGCTATATTAAAACGCCTGGTAGCCTCCCTCGAGGGCTCGTTGCATGCGATGACTGCAGTTATGTGCATCCGCTGGGTATAAGCGTTATGTTGAGGGAATTTATTATGTAGCTGATAAGGGGAAGTTATGACATCGGACGCTGGACGCTGGATGGCACCGGAACATGCGTTAGCCGCTTCTTGGATGGAAGATTGGCGCTGTTGCAGAACGTGTAACAGAATGGTCTAGTGGTGAATGTCAAGCTAAGGCAGAAATAAACGGGAAACTGGTAAACGGAATCACGGCGGCTTCGACCTTTCCTTGCACTTGATCTGATTTCAGAGCCAGTCCTTTCCAGATGTGTCTACATGGTGTGTGCTTCTGGAGGCCCGTTCCCTGTTTTGGTCTGAGACAACAGACACATCGGCTGAGTCCTTTCGTAATCCTGCAGTTACGCTTAAGATACCCTTCCACGTGCGCAATGCTTTCTCTCTACGCAGGAGTATTTTTGTGTCTTGTGGATGTCGCGTGAAGCTGGTATGACCTTCAATCATTTTGGGTGGGCACCAACATGGCAGTCGACGCAGCATTTGATCGAAGTAAGTTTCCAAGATTTTCTGTGCTCCTGCATCGTCTTAGGATGTGCGCTACTGGGTGTTGGGCAATAACTGACAAGGTGATGATAACAGTTGTGGTAATGAGCATGCTAAAATAGTTGCTTGTTTACAAGGCAGACTATTGTGGATATTCTCCCCTTGCATTTGGTCAGGTGCGAAATCTTCACCCTCCCAGAAGGGGTAAGATCACCTCACAGACGGGCAGTTTACAGGCAGCTTCACTCCCCCATCAATGGCTAGCAGTAATTTGAAGCTTGTCGTAGGTCGCTTTCATCCGGCTGTGGAGAGCCTGAAAAAAAGCCTAAATTGGCGTAAAGCGATTTGCAGTCGCCTACTAGTAGCTGAAAGCCTTGTGCATGCACGGTCAAGAGGACAATGTGCACAAAGACAGTGCGTTCCTGCGTTGTAATACGTCTCATAGTCTTGCATAAGGAAACCAGCCTTACCTTTGGGTACACCAACTCTACCGCAGTGTTTCGAATTCTCTCATCTTCATCCTTCGTGAGCACATTAACTTCACTGCTCTGTAGCCATCAAGGGCGAGGCAACCTCACACATTTTGGCATCTCTGCACACTTTGCATATTATTTAAGATGTCATGCCGAATGCTAAATTTGCATCCGCTGGCGGCGCTGGTGCTCAGCCGCGACCAGCCGAATGTACATAAAGTCTTCAGTACCCGTAGATTTACGCTGGCTTCATAGGAGGTGCGTCGGTTGGTTGCAGTTCCTTGCTATGTGATTTCATTCAGAACACTGCCGAAGAGGTGAAGAAATCAGCGTAAGAAAAAATTTGTTGAATGCCAGTTAGTAAAAGTGTGACCAGTGGTTGATAGCGTCTCTGCCTGACGGTTGCAGAATCTCATCGTCTAGGTGTTTGCTCCCCGCCCCTCCTCCCCCCTCCCGAAATAAATACATACATTCCGTTTCATATGCATTTACTTTGCATCCGCGGACTTTGGTACATTAGCTGTCCGCTGCGTATAGGGTCTGTCTTTTCCAATTCACTTGAGAGTGGCCGCTTCACTGAATGTGCCATTTAAACATTAGCAGCTTCTTGCTTCAAAGCTGCTTAGCTGGCAATTCAAAAGATAGGGGCTTTCCTCTTCCCTGACGTATGGGAAAGTTCAAATATCCACTTTGCTTCACTTGGTGAGGGCGCCTGCTTTTCGGTAGTGAAGGGTTAATGATGACACTTAACAACGAATCAGGAAAACGCCCAATACATTCAGTGCGAGAATGCATCTGATTAAAGGTATTATGGCGGCATAAAGCCCAAATGGGCATGAAAATAGCCTGCAAACGTTTAGAAGGGTTTCCTTCCCTTGTTTCTGTCCTCATACGTTTCAGGACGAATCTGCATCAGCATTGTGTGTTCGCAGCAAGAAAGCTTGAAAACGGAGCATTTGTGGGCTATGCGGTCCGCGTATTACGACCTAAAATTTATTTAACGGTACAAAGTGTTACGCTCCTGTGGCACTACATTAGCAATGGTGAACGCGTTCGGCGCTAAGGTACAAGAGTCACAAGGACAGCGCACCACCTCGATAGACGTTTTGAAGTCATGTTATCCTGGCTACAGCTGTGTACGGACTAATCAGCCGTCATTACGTTTGTGCCTAGATTAATTGTGGGACTTTTTAGACGCGCTGGAGAGCATGAACATGAAAGATGTTTTCCCGTGCAGGTCGGGGAACTACTGCGTTTGTATTACACCGAATATTGCTTCCCAAAGGAAGTGCGTGGACCTTTGTGAAGTAGTTAAAGTGTATGGGCTCCTATTGAATAGCGCGCAGGGACTAGCAGCAGCCGTCAAGAATTTTTGTGACTCCTCCAGCGATCTGGTGGATAAAGTTGGCCCTACACAGTTTTCCTGCCTGTTTGAGCTGTTGTGGCATATAATTGACGATATGCAGAGCGTTAGCCTTTACCCATGCTAATACTGAGCAGCGGCCGCCTCCATGTAGAAAGTGAGCTATTGAGAGTTTTTCTGTACTTCCACAGTGCATCTAGAAGGCGGTCTGGGGGGAGACGCTGCTTGTCAGAACCTGCGGCAGGGATTGATTGCGAGTCGGTTTTCTCTGAAGGTGTTTTGAAAACGCTGCCGCGAACACTGGCCTAAAAATGCCGCCTGCTGCAGCGGTTGAAAGCAAAGGGCGTGCTGTCGCAATGAAGGGCTCCAAAGGTTATAGTTGTATAGCTTAATGTGAGAAATACGATTATGACTGCGATAGGCGATGGTTTTGAGCGTTGTGTGCTAGCGCTTCATGACCGAGGCCAGACGGGTTCCCTGCCTCACCATGCTGAAGAGAGCTGAAGGTTTTCAACTGAACGGCTTGCTTTGTTGTCATGCGCTAGATGTCTTCAAGGTGCAGCCGCTATGTATTTAACAGGTTGCATACAGAGACAGATTTGAGGTACTTGTATGGCTGCCTCTGAAGGCTCTGAAACCTATCTGGGTTCCGCTCACTGATGCTAGTAATTCGTGAATTCACCTTAATTATAGCTCTCGACCGTAGTGAACATTCGTGGCAAGTTACTTTTCCCTGGAGTAGGAACGGCTCAATAAAGAGAGTGTGTTGTATTTGGTTGAACGCTGTACGGTTCCCGGTTGCATTGACTGGGATTATACAGGGACTGGAAGAATTCAATGTTATTAAAGGGGGGATTCACGGACATGTTTTACGTTGTGGTATGCATGCATATGCTCTGCATTTCTTTGCTTCTGTATACTGGGAAATTCGTTGTGCAAATATGCTGAGGCGATGCGGATCGTGCAGTTGGCATAGTGAATTTGAAATGCTCATTGCTCCTGTCAAACGTTCACCAGTTAAACCAAGAAGCATTCTACAGCGATTAGCAATTATTCGACCACAGAAGGTGAGTCAGTGGATTGGAGCGATGGCTGGCACGCATTGAACGAGACGGATATTGGATTTTTGTGTAGGCTTTTCAACGCCGCTGAGGGAGGAGAAGGGCCTCCCAATGTGAATATACCACATTAGTGGGGGAAGAATGCTGTAGTTTCGCATTTATTAATCGAGGAGCCCCGACCCAGCATGCAACTAATTCCGCCACAGGGAGCAAACACTCTTGAAAACGAGCTATCGCTTTGTTGGTTTTGCAACAATTTGGTCTTAACTCGAAAAACACTTTCGCGCTGTACTTGGATGCTATCAAGCCTGCGATCGTACGAATACCCCCCTTAGCAAATTGGTCATCTGTACCAGAGCTCCAAAGTGGTATAAAACGAATTGGCGTCCGTAAGTGCGGTAATGGAGGGTGAAAACTTAGGGCCGTGCGCACTTGCACGTCGGCACCGAATGCAGGTACGTCAGAGATCAGTTGATCTTGTGACGCCCTGAGGCACTGTGGGGAGTATTAGATAGAGCGTCATGTGTTGCTGGCTAGAAGCGAGGGGGAATGGCAGTGCCGCCTGTGCGCTGGCAGGCTATGTGCACTATATTCGACGATGTCGAAATGGTGCACTGACATGGTTGTGTTCTTCTTCTAGCTCTTTCAGGTACTTTTGGCATTCGGTTCTATACGTTGAATTGATTTTTGGATGCTTGGGAGGGTGACGCCAGCCCTTTTCTTTCACCCGGCTTCTAAGGTCGTGTTATACAGCAGCCTCATTCTATGTACAGACAGTACTACAAACAAAAGACCTTTCTGGAGGGTCAGAAATTGGCAAGTATCCCATCACACAGAAGGTATGCTGCTCTCACGACGATCACAGGGTGTACTCGCCTTGAAAAAATTGACATATTGCCCGTTTCTGCGAACACTGAAGTCAAACGCTGTTAGAACAGCAGCGAACTACAAATATTTTGGGTTGTTGAGCCGTTTGTGCGGGCTATTTAATACATGCTGCTATTTTGAGATATGGTCACCCGCGTCACTAGGGCCAATGCTTTGCTACAGGTATTGTTCCGGCTTAGGAGAGACTACCGTTCACAGGCGTGAGCTAGCGCAGTGTTAAGGGCTTTTGGAGCATACATCAATAACTCGCCAGTTCACGTTGTCCAAAAAAACATTAGATGGTGCGTATTTGACCCGCATCCTCAGTCTTCCGAGCTTTGCTGACAGAAAATGTATGTTTGCCCTTATTTTGTTGATATCCCTACACGGTTACCGTGTCCGCAAAAGTCATGCCGGGCTAGCTCGTTGCCTCTTGTGGTTGAGAAATCAATGCAACCGGAAGGGCTATTCATGCTTGCATTCGATCCCCAACAGCATCCCAGGGCGTCTCAGTTGACTACCAGCATGCAGAAAAGGTCTTGATCGTTCTCCAGTGAAAATCCCTGAGCGTTGTAGTGCTCGAAACGCCACAAGTCTCCACCGCGTCTTGTGCGGTT
>HG713549.1:0-11290 GCA_000499725.1 Eimeria brunetti
CCGAGGGCCCTGAGATCCCCAGAGCCCCAAGCTCTCTTTGATGGCAAGCAAAGAGATGTTTCTCACACAAACCGCACAAGAACATCGTGCTGACAAGCACAGCAGGCATGTCAAATATGAAGAAACGACAGGAGGAACAGTCAAGCTTCAACCCGGCCTTCGCGGGATATTTTGAAGTTCCCACAAGGAAAGGAAAGCGTTCTCAGATGTTACAATTACCTCATTCTATGCACTGATCTCTTCTCTTTTTAACAGCCGGTTGATATGACAGTAGCCAATACCCTGCAGGCGCAACCCGCACAACAACATCATGCTGACAAAGATTACTGTTGCAGAAAGGCGGGCCTCGCGCAAAGGAGAGGCTCGAGCCTGAAGGCTGGGGTTCCATTCTTGAAAACACACACGCCTTCTACCCGGAATACGAAGCAGAACATTTGGTGGTGTAAATGAGGATTTCCTGGCAGCGCTTGCCCAGTAAGTAGTTATTTACTGACTTTAGCGTTCTGGAGGGAAGGGCGGACAATGGCCTCTCACCGCCAGCGGCAATGACGGAGCAAAGGGAAATAATAGGGGCAAGAGAGCTGCTTCCCCTCAGCCATCTAATTCAGTAAATTCAAAGCGATGTTTCTTGTTAGCTCGATATTGTTATTGTTACCGTTCGCTCGGTATCCCATTGGCCTTCGTCGTCCATTTGCCTTGCGGCAGTTTCTTCCTTCTATGCATGCAGAATCTGGTGTGAGCTGTCGATCTGCGTCTTCGGATTCGTACTGGACATTGCATGTTTTTGTTCCTTGATGTGTTTCTATTTTTTCAGTTAACGTTACGTTTATCCTCACATTGTTAGCAATTGCCCTGCACGCAGTTGTTTACAGTTTGTGTAAACTGCGGACCGGATGTGCGTGTCCCGGTGCGCAGTAAATGCTAGTAAATTTTGCTCGGTCTCGTTCTTTCGAGGAGAACTCAATTTTTAGCTTGTTATTTTAGTTTTATTTTGTTACTTATTGCCTTATTTTTTATGACAGGAGCACGCAGTCCTAGTGAAGATGCTCGCGAACGGAGAGCGCAGTGCTAATTTTTGGTCAGTTATTGCTCTTTAATATTTAGCTGTAGTGCAAGTTTTTTGTTGTTTCCAATGTGATTTTCAGTATGCGGCTGACCGTGTAATTTAATTGAGTACACAGGCCTAAACCATTGCGGAATCAACATTCAGCGCTTTTTGCGGGATCACTGTTTTTGTTCACTCGATAAGTAAAGGGATTGTGTTTCCAACGTCTATTGGAATACTCAGGCCTACCACGCTTAACATTCCTACTAATAAAGACTGCCGCTTGCCGAGTGCCTAATAAGGGTCTAGAGTATATAAAAGAGCGCAGCTTTGCCTTTAGTACATGCCCATAACGAAGATAACAATAGTGGCACTCCGTGCAACAAGATGAGTTGCATCTAATGGCATGCTGCCTTGTCTTCCCTATCCCCAGCCGCCTGGGCGCCTATGCCTGGAGGACTCCGAACACGAAGACGTTTGCCTCAAGCGGATAAAACCCGTTTAATTTTTGCGGTTTCCTTTTTGTAGTTGCACTGGCTGTGTAGGTTGAGAATTCTCGCTATTGGCAATAGCATACTTGGTGCTGGCAGAAGGGATGGACGCGCCAGCTTGAGATACTCCGCAGCATTGTCGTAGGGAAGTGCCCCACGCGGAAGTATCCTCGACATTGGCTGTTATTCCTCTTGGATTTAAGCGTGTGTAGGTGTTTGTGAGTAGTGTTCTTACTTACTAAACTGTTCTAAAGTAAGGCTTTAACAGAAGAGGGACTGAAGGCTCGCCCATCAGCAACTTCCTGTTGCCAGCAGTTCTTCCCTCGGCAGTAGTTCCTTGCCACCCCATAGGCTGAGGGCGCTCAGGCGCTTCAGCTGAGGAATGTTACTTGTGTTTATGTTGTTGGTGGGGGCACAAGTTGCAAAGCGCAGTATACTGTTCAATTCAGTCACTAATGAGGGTGAGGGCCAGTTCCTCAGAGCTCTGAGATCCCTAGGGCAACAAACCTCCCCGCGTTGGCATTTACAGAGGAGTTGCTCACAAGTGCCCTCTTGCTTTTGCACAATGTCATGTGATGTCGCCGAGCAGTCCCAAGCCTGAACTCAAACAGAACTTGCCGGATGTTCAAATGGGTTTGATGGCGAGCATGCTTCCCGTCGATGGCGCGGTACTGTTTACGGTGCTTTAGATAGACGCCCCAAATATGACGATACTACACTTCAGTTACATTACAGCGCAGCTGTACGCCGGTTCAGTAATTGTGTAGGGAAGCGTAATGTCATTGCGGAAGGCACTGTTACTGACAGGGATTTGGTAAAAACTGGATGAAGGGTCACCGTTCTCGGCACAGGAAGAGCCAAAAGGGAAAACCTTATAAAAGCGACAAACGATGGACATACGCCCCATCATTCGCCCTTGAAAATGCTCCAATTGAGCAGGCGCCTTTCGGGTTATACTCCTTCGCATACGAGGTTGAGCGCGATGTTGTTTCTAGGCAAGCAAACGGTAAGCCACCAGCCGGTCGATTGTTTGACTGTTCAACAAAATTTTGTTCTTCAGATTTCTGATTGTCGTTTCAGTTTCAGTCACTCGCTTCTCCATGTCCCGCAAGTCTGCCTCCGCTAGCTGCTGGAGTTCTTGTAATGCACTGGTCTCCGCCTCTCCTCGAATTACAGGGCTGCTGCCTTCCTCACTTTGCGGCTCCGCAACATTCCAAGCCTCGGTAAGGTAAGCTCCACTGGCTTCTACGCATGTGCCTGATTCGGATGAACAAGCAGGAAGTAGCCTGATACAGTGCAACATCTGCTAATGGGTCTTAATTAGGTAATTAGGTGATAGCTCATCGCTACAGTGTATAGAAGACCAGATGCTAGCAAGGACAAACACGGCAGCACGCACCAAGACTGGATACAGCTCGTGTTGCTGCATAGAGAAGTTCAACAACTTGTTCCACATCACGGCTGCCTGTAGCTGAACTTTTTGGAGAGCAGCCTTTGATGCTGCTACTTGGGGGACGCGCGACCCCCTCACGTGGTACTTCCATATGCGTCGTGCGAGGAGAGACTCGGTCTGCCATGGCAACAGCCTCCTCCCTTCCTCCGCTAAATAAACTACAAACAGATACGAGGCGTATCAATTGTATCTTAAGATATTCGAAGTGGTCGTATCTTGCACGGCTAAGGCACTTAACGTGCAGCGGCACCAGCGGTCGGCTCCTCTGCTCACAACTTGGCGATCCGTCCCATGTATATTTCGCCGGTTTAGCGTCTAATAATAAAAATTAAGTTTTTTCAAAAAGCAGGAGGCCAAATGCTTGCGGGAAGTCCCGAGAATGAACAGCAACCCGTAGTCCGTGCAAGCGCCGGTTTGGAGTCGCCGCCGCTGTTCATATACAACTTCAACAGTTTCAAGCTGTACATTAGGTAAAGAAACTATTATTCCTGATATATAATGTATTTCAGAGGCGAAAACCGGGGACAACTACTTTTCAGCCCCATAATTCCTGAGTCGCCGGGGCCCGTGCGAAGACACTGTGAGGCCAAGCCGCTGGAGCAGCCACGAAGGCTGGAAGGACACCGGGCTGCAGCCGCTCTTCATTGGCGTAGGATTGCTCTTTTTGCTGTAGGATGAAAGCAACTGTAGGGAGCCACGCTTAAGCACTCGTAACTTCCGCGGAATCTAGCAATGCGAGTGTTTGTGGTGCGGGGATATGTTCCAGTATTCAGTTTGGCTATTGTAAAGTTTGCATGCCCTTTGTTATGTAGCAAGGCAGACAGAGAGCAGTGACATGGGGAATGTATTTGGCCGGTAGAAGGGAGGGGGTAACAAATAGTTGTGTACCTGGGTAGCACACCGTAAATAACGCACCTGCTTACAATGAAAGCCTGCAGAGACACCGCTACCGCACGTGCCAATGAGGCTGGAACGAGTGATGCGTGCCCGCATTGGCGGTGGCGCTCCTTGTTGATGTGGCTGCCGCAGCCCGTGCTGTTAAAAACGATTTCTTCCAGCTACTGCTGCATGCAGCACTTTCGGACCGTGGGTGCAATATATGACGGAGACCGGCCACCATTTTGCTGTAAGAAGCCGGGGGGATCCTCCAGCACTCGGAGAAGCCCACTGCCCTGTGCACGAAGCCCAGCCGCAGGGGAACTAGTTCATTATAGCATTGCCGAAGTTTCCGCTGCAGATGCAGTACCCGTTTCTGCTACTGAACGCCGCAGCGAGGCTGGGGATATACCCGAAGGGTCTCCTATACCGGAGCTGTCTCTGCTTACTCCCGCCTCCCGAAGCCGACCGGCCTCTCCAAACAGATTGGCGGCCTCATCACGAGCTACGTCATCACCCCCGTCATACCCACGGCTTTTCCCAGCTTCTGTAGACACTTCTAGAATAGATGAGCCGGAGAGGTTTCTTGTCTATCAACAGACGCAGCACAATACACCAAGGCAGCTTCCATCGCGCTGCGGTGATAATAGACGACTGCACTTGGATGAAAGAACCGCTGGAGGCCACTCTTCACTACCTTTCGCAAACTTGTTCAATTCTGCTAGAGCCGATCAAACAAAATCGCGGTTAATGGATGTTCCTCCACAAGATGTTACTCCTCTGGTAAAGCTCAACCCTTCTTACGGGCGATAAGGCAGCCAAACGAAATGTGAAAAATGTTACTTCGGACCGACTAAAACAGTGTTCCACACACACGAAAAAAAAACATTGCCACCGTCCATGCGCTCACGGGAAAGTTAAGTCTACACCCCACAAGCTGATATAATGGAAGGAAATCCCGATGCATGTCTGCCAGCCTTTTCAGTATCGTTGGTTCTGTTCATGGCCACCGCCGTTCCTGCTGTGCGTGGATGGTCTCGATAGGCTTTGGAGCGACCTCACTCTCCTACATTTAACGGGGCGAACTGTAGTGGACACAAAATGCCGGCACTAGATGTGCTGGAAAATCCTTCACGAACAGAGGAGCTGGATGGTATCGAAGGAGGAAGAACGTTACTGGAGCATCGCACTCGTAATGCTCAAGTAGGGCTTAAGTTACCTACCCAGCTTAAGAACCGTACTCATCATGCTCAACACGCGCATGGGAAAGGATTACCAGACCCTTTTTCTACGGCGTCTATCTGTGGGAACCTAGTGGCAGCTGTTGCTGAGCATCCAGAAGAACTTTCCCCTCAGTCTGCATTGCAGAAAAAAACGCCTTGTGGTCTGAATGGCCATTGCCACACTGAGGCTGTTGGATCGTCTGGTGGCAGTGGCCCCAGCAACCAGTTGCATCTGGGCAGCGTGCCACTGCTACACGGTGCCGAGCCGTCCACCCAACCAGCGCACGATGAGGCCGCAAATGGCTTGCAAGTTGGAGGTTTGGAACTAGGGCAGCTCCAAACGGAAGTGAAGGAAAATGAGCTGAATAAACCTGAGCATACGAACCTTAAGGGCTGGGTAGGTGACCAAAAAGTGCAACGCGAGGAAGAAGCACCTGCTAGGATACGCTCCATCCTAAGTCAAGAAGAGCTCCTTGAGCCAGATGAGAAGAACCTCGACGCGGCAAGCAGTAGGGTGGCGGAATACATCACCAATACGCAGAACATGGGAGCAACGGAAGCTAATGGACAGTTTGATACTGCCACAGCGAGTCCCGGTGGGCGAATTCTCCGCTCTAAGACGGTGACGGTCCCTGTGCTCAACGCATCTCCAGTTCCAAGGGATATCCCCCTTAGACAAGAGACTACGCTTGTTCACTCGAACCACCACAAGAATTCCCCACCGTCCGTAGATTGCTCCAGAGGTACGCCGTCCTGAGGCCCCACGTGGAAGGTGAGCAGCGCAGGCGGCATCTGCCTACCCGCTGTCGTGCTAGAAAATTCCCGGGCCATCAGCGCTTTGACAGCAAACTGTGCCATTAACAACCATCGAGTCGTACTCTGGAGCACAATGCTGAAGGCACTACAGCTATGTTGCCACCCATCAGTGCACTGTTACCACACTTCCTAAAAGAGCCGTAAACTCCTCTTCTCGCCACCTCAGGCCGGCGGAAAACGGGCACCTCAGTCGGTCGTCAGTCTGTCCGGCGAACTCAGAGTGATGCTCGTGGATGCTTGTCTGGGGACATGAACCTTCCGCAGACGCCTGGGGGAGCACTAGGGACACTTACCGAAGGCTTGTATTCATCGCGCGCACCCCAGTGGCGGGGCATATCAGTGCCTCGTCGTTCCCCTCAGCGGCTAAAGGAGCACCTGATAACCAGGGACACCCCGGAAAGTAGCCTTCAATACGATCGACCCTCTCCTTCCCCTCGCAGTCAAGAGGGGACAGTTGAGATCTCTTCAGATAACGTGTATGCACAGGAAAGGCAAGTGTCATCGAAAGACGGGCCCGAAGGTCACATGACTTTCAGCAGTGACAGCGCGACCGCCGGTGTTGGCGAAAGGAAGGAATCTTGCTGCATATTATTATCAAGCGGCGGTCTTAGTACGTCCCACATGCAGGTCTGTCATGGTAGAGGGTGTGCCAACAGTGGACAGAGCCACTCTGCCAAACAAGCCGCCATGATTAGGTCTGGAGAGAGAGGAAGAGCCAGCGGAGACAGACTTACAAGCTTACCCAGCTTTGCAATCCAAACAACGAAGGCCGCTCGTGAACGCTATAAAAAGCCTCACAATCAAGTTCAGTCCTTCAGCAGTCAGCTGCAAAAGAGGTTGAGGCGGCGGTCCATAACAAGGCGAGTTAAGTGCAAAAAGGGAGGACAGGAGGTGCTTCTACCTCATAGAGACAAAAAAAAATCGCATGAAGCCCTTTGTAGACTAGGAAACGATGATGGAGCAACAGCCGTTGAACAAGCGCCCATAAACGACGGAGTTTTGAAAAACAGCAGGAGAAGCATGTGCAGTATGGAGGGACCGAAGGCCTCTTCACCTACTCTCAAATATGGCTTATCCGGGGATGAAAACAATCCTCAAAACAAAGTGAGTGAGGCGCACATTGGAACAGGACAATACACTACAACAGTACAGCCACTGGACAACCACCACGCAAGGTCGCCGCCACCAAGGAGTTCTTCAAACAGCTTTATAGCTTCAGGAAGCTTAGCTGGGGGAAGCGTACGAGCCTTTCGTGCGGCCTCGAACGAAGGAGATATATGCAGCAAGGATGGGCCACCTGAGAATGTGACGGCTTGCAAAGGGCACCCTGTGAAGGTCAATGTTTCCCTCTACAGCTACCGGACACGCAACCGACGAGCTGCCTCCTGTATAGAACCCAGTTTACACGGTGTCCCGAAACTGCCAGTCAATAAGAGCGCTGGCTGCTCTGAGCGTGGTTCTCGGTCCCTGTCATGGAGTCCAGGGGGTGCGGAAGATGCGCTAGTGCTCCCTAGGCAACCGAGAAAGGTAAACGTGACAAATAGGGAAAAGGCGACACGCTCGCAGCTTAAGGAAACGCCAAGCACAGAAAATGTGTCTTATGAAGGACGCACGCGTAGTCACCGCAGGCGGTCTGTGGAAGACCCCCCGCGCCTCTCTGAAGCGGAGCCTACCCTCGGCTCTGTCGGCCCCCCATATGAAGGCGGCAAAGCAGCACGGATTGCCTCAACGTTCGGTCCAACGGATGCCCTTCCTTTACAAGCTGACGGGGAGGCTCCTCAGCAGGGAGCGAGTGCCTCATGGGTTACCAGAGGAAGGTTCTGGAACGACGGGCGCTTGAAAACGAAGATGCTGATCAGTGGCATCTCCGCCGCAAGTAGCCAGAGCCCCTACAGCCAGCATGGACAAACTCGTTCAACAAATGGTCCTCGACAGTTGCTCCTTGATTCACAACTTTTCGGGAATGCGGCCACATCGGCGCAACTCCCTCACGGACGTGGCGTAGCATCTGGTGTAAGGCCCAACGGGATATTTCTGGGGCTTTCGATGGCCATTCCTGGCCAATGTGCCAAACTAGGCCTCACACATGAGGCGGTAGATGTGTCTACTGAGGTTGATGGGGCGCCATATTTCCCCGGACATCACATTGTTAGGCATCCACAGTCAATGTTACTAAATGAGGGCGGAGGACGGATGGGTCTCAGCAGCAACGACAATGCTTCAGGACACCCATTTATGGACCCCGCAGGCAACACTAAAAGTTATCTTTGGGCTGATCCGCGTACTTCGCATTCGGATGGCCAGGGTGGATACACTGAAGGAAAAACTGTAAGAACGGGAAGTGGCGGTGAATTTTCCCACCGTGGAACTGTACAATTTGTGAACCTGCACTTTAGTGGACAGGCCTTGCAGACTCACTGCTGTACACGACAGGCAAATGGGGCTCCAAATCCTGGAAATTTGAGCGGGGTCGCAGCTAACTATGCCGAAGGGGACACACTTGTGCATCGCCTTTCGGACCCACAAGAAGAGGCTGCTCTACCTTCCGTTGTTCAGCCGTGCCCAGTCTTCCCAAAGCCGCTGCTAATTCGAAACCGAACGCGGGAGCGTAAGGAGAAAAGTTATTGCTGCTCAGTTACCCATGATTCTAAGCTTCACGCCTCCAATTATTGCAGCACACGTCATATTCACGATGCTGCAGGGCCCCCAGCCCGCGAAGAGGAAAGCCTCCCTGGGGCTGTGAGGAATGCAACAGTTCATTCTGTGCAGTCAGTTTCTGGCGCCCACCGATGTAGTGGGGCATTGTGCCGTTGTTCCGGTACATGGCAGGAGAACATCTTGTGCCACGCTCCTGCGCTCTGCAAGCATTATATGCGGGAGAGTGTGCTGCCAGTGCTTCACCGTGGGGCACTGTTCCGCCGCTGCTGTATGCCACGTACTTTGTACCTGAGGGAGGAAGCGCTAAAGTGGAGAATACAGAGCCAGCGGAAGCACGTATACTTGCTGAACAGGCATATTACAATTCAGCAACAGCAGCTAGAACAAGCACTGCAACTTCAGCAAACTCAGTTTCAAGAAAGGCTAAAACGCGCGAACCCCTTGAACAACCGCCCTAGCAAAGGCTGTACACTTAGTAAAACGCATTTTGGGCGGCGTCTACGCCAACTGAGGTTGCGGTACAGAAAGATAAGAACAGCTTGTAGTAAAGAAAGACCTCCCGCACTTTTGGAGGCCACAGCAGCAGCAACTGCAGCAGCTCTAGCCGTTGTTGACGCATGTGAACAGCGAGCACGTAAGATGCTGGCTGGTCGCCAAACTCGTGCTGTCTCTTTAGGGGACTCAGAAAAACAGCTGACAGGCACCTCGCAGAGTGAATGTTTGCCTAACGTAACAACTGAGCGGCTTCCTGGCTTACGGCAACAACCCATTACCGCAAAGTTGCGTGAAGAGACAGCCCAAGAAAATCCGGGAATATCACATACGGGATTGGTGAGTGAAGAATGTGTCCAACCTACTGAAAGCAAAGTGCCGCTTCAGCCACAGCAGTCATATACCATTGTTGCGAGGGATCCCCCGGGGTGTCTCCCATCTCCCCGGGAAACATCTGACTCATCAATCCACCCCGCACAAGGCTCAGCAGACAAGAATGGGAATACGTTGAAGCTTCAGCTGGCCCTGCCTCAAATATCGCAGCCAGACAATCCTGAAAGGCTGGGAGTCGGTCAGCATGACCCAGGGGGACCAACGCTACCGCGGGCTGCATCGGAACCAGCGTGTCCTAAGGTTGCCGTTGGGCTGGAGCTCTCGTTTCCCTCACCAGGAATAATCGTGTCTCCCAAAGGAGGTATAGATTACGACGGATCATATTCAAGGATGGAGGTAACTCTCTCACCCAGTCTACCGATTATTCGAAGCGTTCCTATAATAAAACTTCAGACCAAGACGAGCGCTGGATGTGATTGCGAAGGCGCTTCTCAAGGACGCAGAACTGAGCCATCGGATTACTCAGCATATGTGGCACCCTGCCGCAAGTGCAACAGTATGCCTACGACCAGCACTTTATTTCCAAGCCGTGGAAACTTAAGCAGGGGCAGCAGGGCCTCACATATTGATTCCCTTCGCAGAGGCACCGTGATTAGAGACGGCAGGAGCAGACAGCGAGAGGACACCAACGCCGAGACTTCTAGCAACAAAGCAGGGGCTAATCCCCTAGGGGAAGTCCTGCGCGGCACACCGGCGAGGTACCGCTGCAATGCGATCCCCATGGCGTACCACCGGGACCCGAGCATTTCAGTCTTTAGCCAACTTTTTGAAGACAGTTTTCGTAGACAGAGGAACCTCTTGATCCTTCGCAGGCAGAAGCATTTAGAGTCCACCCCTGGAGTGCGGCCCGAAGGGACTGGTGGAGGAGAATCCCCACAACAGATATCTATGCTGGCTGCAAGGCCCCTATCACGATACGATGCTACTTCTCGTAGTAGGGAAACTACGAAGGTCGTCAACAAGAAGCAGACAGTTTTCCGTAAGCCTGGTCGGATAAGTGGTCCCCGGGAAGCACTAAAAGAAAAAAAGGTGCACTCTGAAATTTCAGCAATGCCCACGGATGGCCCCCTGGATAATAATGGAGTTAGAAGGAAGTCACTAGTTATGGGGGATGATGCCGAAACGCAACTGTGTTTCCACGTCGAAGCACTTTGCCCCGCTGCTGCACAGGCAACACCACACCCCGAAACCAGCATATGCATGCATGCCGCAACGTCGAGGCTGGAGCCGTTGCCTCCTCATACAGAAAGATTTGGCACATGTTTGGCGGCCATAGAGGCGGAGAGCATAAATTAAATTACACCTGCATTTGGTTAACGGAAGCAGGTGTGAGAAGGTGACTTACGATGGCGTCACCGTGACCAAACAGCCCAGTAAAGGGACATATAAACGCTTCTACAATAGTTTTGATACAAGAATTTGGAGTCCTCTATGAGGAGAGTGGGGCGAGTGCCAATGGACAGCTTGTGAAAAGAACAGGCGCTTGACTACGCTGCACAGGACTTTTTTTTAGAACAAAAAAAAGCAGCTGTATGTCTTACCCAGCTCTGAATACTGAGTCCGCACAGGCTGCACGTAAAATGACATTTCCTTTTACAGTGGCGGAGGCATGCGAAAAAACAGAGAGCGTCCGCCTTCCTTTCAGTCAGGATGCTCTCAGTTGTTGTATTTTTGGCCACAAGTAGTGGGTATATGCATAGTATGAAAGAGCATATTAGGGTGAGGCCCGTGAGACCATAGTATATATACATAAAATATATATATATATATCTATATATCTATATCTATATCTATATCTATATCTATATCTATATCTATATCTATATATATATCTATATCTATA
>HG713550.1:0-11218 GCA_000499725.1 Eimeria brunetti
CACGCACGTCGCGCTGCTGAATTGCGCCCGGAAGCAGTCGCAGATGGGCAAACCTCGTGGCGACGCCCTGAAGCGATACGCGTGAGGCGCAGCATAGCAAGCGGGCAACGTTCAACTTCTACTTAGGAATGCACATTCCGATAGGCACAGGACAGCTCACCTCTTCACCACAACAATTTGTGTCATTCACATAACGAACACGCGCAGGGGGCCGCTCTGCGAATAGGTTCACTGTAGCGAACAATGCTACATACGGGTTTATTTTGCGACTTTTGCATTCAACATCATTACAGAGGGATCCGTATAGAAGCACAACGAATAGAATCACGCATCTTCAAAGAATGGAGAACGCGCAGGCCGCTGTCGCAAGTAGTCCGCGTTAGTCAAACACAAGCGCCGACGCAGGATAGAGCAGTATCAGCGAGAACTGCTATTTCCTGTGTCTGATTATTTGGAGCGCTGACGCGAACAGAAGGAACGTATGTTTGCGCAAAGTAGCCAATAGCTTCACTACAAAAACCGCCGGCCATACCCACAGTCTGAGCCGTGTGATAACTGCATGTGCCTATATCTGCGGCTTCATCACGTTCAGGTGCTCATACATGCGACGCTACGCTGTCGGGTCTCCCTTAGCAAGCCGACTCACGCAACATGGCATTGGTTAGAAAGCCTACCTTTGCACGATTTGCAGTTCGGTAGACACGTAGGACAGACGCTGGCACGCAATTCACTCTGTAGAATGGCGCCCAGAAGCAGTTGCATACGGGCAAACCTCGACGGAAAACTTTTGAAGAGACTTGGAAGACCAGAGCTATTGACATGGGGGCAAGCAACCCCGCAAAGCTCAACTTTTACTTAGGAAAACACATTCCGAACGGCAGGGGAATTCACCTCTTCACCACAACACCTTGTGTCATTGGAAAAACGCACAGGTATAGGATGCTGCACAGATAATATCTTCACTGCAGTGAACGAAGGTACAGCGGGAGCTATTTTCTGCATGCCGGTTGCGGCATGTCAACCGAAGAAGAAAGGAGGCAAAAGCGGAAGGGCCGTGCACTGCAGAGGTCTACGGATGGATTGTAAGCGCCTAAAAGAAAAACATGTTGATAGCTGCAACTAGCTGAACGCTGCTGTCATGCTTTACGATGGTTTCGGAGAGACGGAACAACAAACTAAAATGATCGTCAGCTGTGATCTTGCACCACCTGCAGCACTTGCTGTAATAAAATCAGCATGTATATGAGGGGGCGACATGCTTGTGGTTTTCAGCTTATTGGGCCAAAGACTTTAGGGATCCCTCGCATGTACGCACTTGCTGCATGCCAGCATAACATATGGGATTATCCCGCCGGCTCTCTAAATCAAATGTATGACGAAGCCCAGAGCATGGACAGCCAGGTGTTGAATTCAGCGAAACTTTAATGATCCTTCGCACGATTCCCCCGATGCGCTTCCCCCAATGCCAAGCGCGCGCGCAGTCTGCAGTGGCTGAAGTTGTGCAGTACGACTGGTCGGTGACTCACTCAATTTCGATACCCCCACCGGTGTCGGCAAGCAGCGCTGCCTTGCAGGTCTCCCAATACCTATATACAGGCGCAATAATATGCCCCGCAGTATGGTATCTTTCCACTGCAAGATAAGCATTCCCGACGACGTGCGCCACAGCTACGCAGCGAACAATGCCGAAAGGCGCTTAGGAACAATCACAACGGAGCGCGCAAGGCTACACCACTATACAGCCCATTTGGAGACGCAGACTGTGTCGTCAGAGCATACCGAACGTCTCCACCTAACGTGCAACTTACGGCAGATTACCTTGTTGTCTAATAAAGGGCTTCACAACACCCAGCGGACGGACAGGAAGCCATTCCCTCCCCAGTGCGATTGTGAATCGCATAGCAGACACAGCACTGAGTATGCTGCATTCGAATAAGGTAGGTAAATCGCGAGATATACGACTTCAGCATAAGTGAGCATTGGCCGTCTTCCTGAATGTAGTCCACCGAATACTCACCATGCAGCCAAATTTTGTCCGTTGCCTGGACGCCATGACGTGCTCGGCACGCATTGAGTAAGGATGGATTATCATTGGTAGCTTCCTTATAAATATGGCAATACTGTCTCGATGCCTACTCGATCGACTGCCTGAGAGGCGTGACAGTCTGCCACACGCTACTGTGCACCTCTTGATGTAACATGGCGAAATAGGCTCTACCGATACAAGTTTAAATGCCCACCACTCGACTGCCAAGGGTAGCAAATGAGCAGCGTCCCAACCAAAAGACACGGATCATCAAGTGAGACCAGCAGCATAGCCGACTTGTCCACAACAGCACCGCTGCAGCACGTTCTGTGTGTACGAAGGAAACACCGCAATGAATGTATAAGTCACGACACGCCATTCCGTACTGCCTACACGCACAAGCGTGGAGGGTACAAATTCATCCCTGAGGATCATGGCGGCCATACGCCAGACATTTCGTGGGCAGCGCAGGGCAATGTGGTGTGATTGGCGATCCCGTAGCAGTGATATGGCGGGCACAGCCCTGGGTTTGTTGACTACGTAGCAGCGCCTAAGCATGGAAAAAGTGGGTGTAGTGGGTGTAACCGTGTTTAGAAACGGAATCTGCCAAGCTAATAAGTAGTGAGTGGCTATTGGGGAAAACAGGGTCTTGCTGAGTCGGTTGTCCCCAACCCAATAGAGTCACCGTAGCTGCTTCGTTCTTCCCCACAGCAGGTCCATCCCATTCACAGGCCCTACGAAATAAGTCAGCAGTGTTCGTACGAAGCTCTCAACAACCAGGCTCACGACCTGTCACGCCGTTGACCATCGGCGGGCTAAGGATGGCCTCAAAACTCACTCTCCCCAAACGTCTAATACTAGGCCAACAAGCACAGTGCTACAAGCATTGCTGTGCGTACACTTTCTCGGCAACTCCGAAACCTGGGAGCGAGAGGCGTTAGTACATCTTCCCTTGGCAGCTTGATACGGAATGATCAGGCAGCAGTTAAGTGCGGCTCACAAGCTGCTCCCCAGGCAGCCACACAAAAACATCCGTATTGCGGTAGTGATCACACCAACATTGGCGACCGGCCAAACCATGACTGTGGGGATATCCCTTCCGCAATATCGCATTAGCACCCTCACTCTGAACGGCAAAAAAGCGAGTGCGCATGCAAAACTGTGATTACCGAGCTGCTGCACTCCCTAAATGCACAGCCGCCACAGCCATCACCGCCGCAGGGCTATAATGCTGAGAGCCGGTATCTCTCTTAACGAGCCCGTCACGACTTTCCGCAATACGGGGTAAGACAACACTAGCACATCTGGCTCAGCATCCGGCGCCATACCGCTGTTCCTGCTGAAATGCCTGTGTAGCGCTGCTGTATTTCACAGAGTAAGCCCGACCAGAAGACCCGATACAAGGACGTAATGCGTACGGCATGTGCTACTCTCCCCCCATTGGAGCGTTAGACCTTAGTATTATCAAATAATATGCACAGTGCTACACGCCGTGCGGTGCTTGCACTTTTCTCGACACCTTTCGAGGCACTCCCTCTGCGTTTTCGATTCCAAAGCAACTTCGGGGCGAGATCCGTCAGCGTACATTTTGGTTCTGAAACGGAAGTGTCGAGCAGCAGGTAGGTGGGGCTCACAATCTGTTCCCAGTGTAACCACGTACAAGCATGCGTACTCCGGTAACGATCACACAAACACTGGTGGCCGGAAAAGGGATGGCTGCGAGGATATGTTGCGCAAAATGCTGCATTGGCACGATTACTATGTGTGGTAAAAAAGCGAATGGTGGTGCGAAGTTGTGATTATTCGGCTGCCGTACTCCCTATATGAACAGTCTGTACACCCACATGGCCGAAGAACTATGGCGCTGCTGGCCCGCTGCTCCCTTAACTAGCCCATTAAGGCCTTCCACACTGTTGTGTTATACAGCATTGGCAAATCTGACACAGCATCCACAGCCAAGCTGTTGTTCCTGCTGGTGTGCGTGCGTTCAGTTTCCATACTGCATAGGGTAAGCCGCTCGGTAACGCCCGACACAAGGACGTAATGCCTAGGGCATTTGTTACTGTCCCATACGAGCACCAACGTTTTGTCTGCTCAACGAATATGCACAGTGCTACAAGCATTGCTGAGCGCGCACCTCCATAATACTCGGGAAACTCGCTCGGCGTATTAGGTCGGGCAGCAACGTCGACACGCGAGGCGTTAGTTCACCTTTGGAGTTCGATACGGAGTTGTCTGGCAGCAGGTACGTGCAGCTCACAAGCTGCTCCCAGTGTAGACACGGACAAAGACGGGTACTGCGGTAACGATCACACAAACATTGGAGACCAGCCAACACAGGACTTTGGGGATAGGCCCTCGGAAACGTCGCAAGCAAGCGAGTGTTCGTGCAAAATTGTGATTATCGAGCTGCTCTAAGCCCTAAATACACAGTGGCCACAGCCTTCGACGCCGCAGGGCTATGGCGCTGCGTGCTAGTCTCTCTCTTAACGAACCCGTCACGACCTTCCGCAACACAGCGTAAGACGACACTGGTACCTCTGACACAGCATCCAGTGCCGCACTGTTGTTCCTGCTGAAATGCCTGTGTAGGTGCCGTATTGCATGGGGTAAGCCCGTAAGGAACACCCAACGAAAGGATGTAATGGCATGTGTTACTCTCCTATAAGAGCACTGAAGTTTCGAATGCTTAAGGAATATGCAAAGTGCTACGACAATTGCTGTGCGTACACTTTCTCGCCAATTTTCAAGGCATTCGCTCCGCATTCTAGACTGCACGCCAACTCCCTAATTGTAGGGGCTTTGATGAAACGTTTGAGTTTGATGCGCAATGGTCGGGCTGCAGGTAAGTGGGGCTTACAAGCTGCTCCATGTGTTGCCAAGTACAAACTTTCATACTGCGGTAACCATCACATAAGCACTGATGTCCGGTCAACATATGACTGTGGAGATGTGCCTCCCGAGATGCCGCATTAGCACGCTCACTATGGGCGGCAAACAATCCAGTGTTGATGGGAAATTGTGCTCTGCCGTACTCCCTAAATGCACAGTCACAACAACCACCGCCGCAGGGCTATGGCGCTGGAAACCGTATCCTCTCTTTACCAGCCCATTAATGATTTCTGCAATATAGAGTAATATAGCATTGGCAAAGCTGACTCTATAACCAGTATTGCACTCCTGTTTCTGCTCAACTGCCTGTGTAAAGCGCCCGTATTGCACTGGGTAAGTTCCCCAGGGGCAACCGAAACAAGGGCGTGATGCAGGGGGCGTGTGTTACTGTCCCACAGGGGCACTGAAGGTTCGTATGCTCAAAGAATAGGCAAATTGCTACAATTGCTGTGCGTACACTTTCTCGCCAATTTTCGAGCCATTGGCTCCGCACTCTAGACTGCACGCCAACTCCCTAATTGTAGAGGCTTTGGTGAAACTTTTGTGTTTGATACAGAATGGTCGGGCTGCAGGTACGTGGGGCTCACAAGCTGCTCCAAATAGAGCCAAGTACAAACATTAATACGGCGGTAACGATCAAACAAACATTGGCGACTGGCCAACACATGATTGTGGGGATGTGCTTCTCGAAATGCCGCATTAGCACGCTCAAGCTGCGCGGCAAACAAGCGAGTGCTGATACGGGATCGTGATTATAAGCCAATATACGATTGCGGGTATATATGTTCCGTAATGTCGCAGGAGCAGGCTCATGGTGCACGGCAAGGAAACCAGTGTGCCTCTGACGTCGCACTTATCGGGCTGCCGTACTCCCTAAATGCACAACCGGCGGAAACAGTCAATCGACAAACAACACCTTAGTCAAATTTAAATACTGAACAAGGCGCAGCATATATAACAGTTGACGTGCCGGTTTCTCAGTGCGGGCACGCCTTCACGGTAAGAAATATCTGATGCACCTTCATTCACTCGCTGCCCGGTGGTTCACCTACGCACGAAAATGCATCTTAAACGCCGATCCCTGGTTGTCAATAGTCACGCTGTCGGCTGGTAGATACCCGGGTACGGACGCGTACTGTCCCCACATGGGTTGGTAGCCATACAAGCCCTACACAGCGATATTCTCTGCGTACGGCTTGGGGGGGGTTGAGCTGTTTGTACACGATTGTTGGCTCTACGCAAAGCACCTCTTCCCAATCCAGAATAGTGCTACAATATCACCACGACGTCAACGGGAAAAAACTCATTTCCGACGTTTCTTCCGCTTCTGGGAATTGCAAGATGTTAGATGCAAAAATGCTCCTGGAGGTTCCACTCAGTCAGGAAATTTGCAACACTCATGGCGAGACTGACCAGCAACGTGCCCCTCACTTAACCTTCAAATGTTCACGTAGAGCATCCTGTCGTTCTCTGCCCTGGCGTACGCACAGTGAAAAGGAAGGCTGGAAGGAAATCCGCACCAGTGCCCTTGTGAAAATCCCAAGCCGGTAAACCGTAGTTTACTACCATTTCGCTGAAAGAGAAGGATGAACTCTGTCGCCTGACAAAAGAACCGTACAAGCTAAATTACGGTCCGCCGTTCGTTAAACCTAACTAAAACTATTTGCTCTCAATGCAATGCATCTAGATCAGCCAATAATAGGCAACTTCGCTACGCCAAGCTTTGTGACGGCTAATTGTAACAAAGAACCTTGGTTTGATGCTTTTTCACCTCAGCAATGTATTCAACCAACGCACCCATTAATATGCTCTCTCATGTCGATGCACACATGCAGGCATGCAAAGACTGGAAGTTGTCCCTGAACATGACGTGGGGCCATAGAAGGCGTGATGCCGGGATTCAACAGTCGACTACAGAGTAGAGCGGAAGCGTATTGGCTTGACGGTGTGCAACAAAATGTTCACACCATAGCGACTTTGGCTTACTCCGTGTGCATCGCCTTCGCGGCCATTAATATATTGGTTCTGTTTGGGTTACCTCACTCCCTGTGCATGTGTTCAGGCAGAACGAATGATGCAGGCAGAGTAACAGAACATCTGTGGATTCTTCAACGCCTGAGGTTTGGAAGGCCCAACAAACTGCTAAGTAACTGGCTACTCCAGGTGAGTTCTATAAACGTCTGTCAAATATAGCTACAATCGAGCAATAGCCATTAACACATATGCAGAAGAAACCCTATCCCATATCAGGTATAGCCCACGGCATGTTCCGACGTAGCAGAACAGGGAGTCAAGCAGCGTTCTCACAGCATAGTTGCTGCATTTCGCCGAAAATTGTGCTTAGAATCAATAATCTAGATGTATCCAGCACAGACGCATTCTTAATAATCAACATACAAACTGAAACAACTCAATTATCATATCCAATGAAACAATCTCTGCGGACCCGCTGCCCTGTTTTTCGCCCTGAATTAGTCAAATAATATGTATACAGTCCACGCTTACCCTTTGCAACAAGCGCAGGCGAGAAAAACATGGGCGTCCACCGCCGTAGCAAAGGCCCGTTGCTACAAATGTAGATAGGCTCTGTTTCTGACTCTGGAGTTGCTGTTGCTGTTGCAGAGCTTGCAGGTACAGAAGTCCAATTAATTGGAAGCCTGTATGCACGCCGGTAAGGTGGGATCTATAGGGAACGAAGAATAGGGGGCCAGGCAAAAACCGTCACCTGCAATTTGGAATCAGCACATTAGCGCCCATGCTTAAATGGGAGAGACGGCCATCAGCTGCGTCAGCAGACCGCAAATCGTGACATTTGTAGCAACGGAGATCAACAAGAATTTGTGCTGGAAAAACAGCATAATGCGACTATTCCCACATATTGCTAATGTTGTCACACGCTCGGTTGTATCCATCATTTCGGGAAACACCGTGCTCTATAAAAGAACGAAAATATTTTATTTAGGGTTATATCTTTACGTCATACAAACCTATTTCATTTTTTACATACCCACCAATGACTCCTAATGCTTCTATAGAGGACTGGAGCCATGCAAGTCTGAATGGCTGTTCATGATTGGTAGCAGGTCAGAGAGGATGCATTGCCTTTTACACGTTGCTTTACGTCGGCAAACCGACACCACAGTATTTCTGTGTGGCTTGAAAAGGCTTCGGATGCATATGTTCTACCCATTTCGACGGGTAGCTAGCCTGTCCTCGGAAAAACTGCAGTACGTGGGCTAGCCATAAGCCTTCCGAAGCTTCCGAACGCACTACCTGCTCCGCAGTGTAAACGCAGAAACTCTTGTGCGATACGTAGTAGTAGAGCAGCTGAAGCATTCCCAAGTCATCCCGAAGTACCTCTACCTGTAATAACTTCATGGACGCTGCCAGTGCGAGCGGTTGTATTGGCTCGTCCTTGCAATGCCAGATCAACCGTTCGAATTGCATAACGAAAACACGACAGGAAAAGATTGTGGCAAAAGCATGCCACGAAGATAAACTCCGCCGTAGACGTTTGCCTTGTCGCCCATGCACAGGAGAAAACCTCGCATCAAAAACAATTATTTGACTAACTAAAACAGCGTAGAATAGGCTAGTAAAGTGATATGGCTTCATCAAAGCAAATAGCTAGGACGCATGTCATTCGGTGGTTCAAATGAAGATATCAGCGGAGGAAAATGATTAGAAGGGCATCCACAGCGCTTAAAATGTTTGTAAGCTTTTACGTCGTGCCGTTGAAACCTGAAGAAATGACGGCATTGTCAAGGGAAATGCACGCCGTTTGAATATGACGTTTGCCTCTGCCCAGCGGATTCGCTGATCTCGTTTGATCACCTACGCTTAGTCTCATACAAACCTGCATGTCATATGGATGCTCGTTACTTAGTGCTAGGGCGGATGGCAGTTTCGACACTCTGTTGCATCTGACTTGCGTTACATTACCTACAACCATATGCCTGAATTCACTTGTGAGGTGTATGATAAATAGGTTTTCTGTTTAAAGGAGTCATTCGCAAACCCTACTCGCCGCCAGGGCCACTGCAGTTCTTCCTTTACAGTTCGGTGAAATTTGATCAGCCATGCCGCTTGAATAAGCCCAGATGAGAGCGACCAATGTTTCCAAATAACTATAGACGCCTACTGACGAACGACAAGTATCATCGGGCAAAATAAGCGTACAGCTAACCCACACAAAGTAGCTGACTCAGTTCAATTCCTTTCAACGTCGGGATTTTTCTGTCGAGGCCACAGCTCCGCATCGACTTACTAGCTACTGCCACAGGGATGCATTCAGGTGTAGCACAGCTCACCAATTTTAGGTCGCAACCGGATCTCTAGACAACAAAACCTGAAATATCTCCCTTATCTGCGCACATGAACATTCCTTGCCTGTTCTGCAAGGCTCCCATACCGGGGCATGCAATCTTGATTCCATTGTCGAAGCATAGGCGCAGTTCGTCATATCCCTACTTGAAGTTTATACGTTAGTTGATCGACCTGATATGTTGACAGTAACACCAGTGCACTGCGATTGAAATGGTTCCCTTTGATATCTTCACCGCTTAGAACTGGACGAAGCCGCGACAGTCAGCTGTAACGAACGCGAAAACTTACACTTTATTTAGTGCACAAGCATGGATGACAAATGCTTGTCAGTCAAACTGTATTACAATACGGGTTGTGTTTAAATGACCCTAAAGAGCCAACCTTGCATGTCACCACCATGGACGTTCTGCAACTGCGCCGGCGGCTTCAATCTTTAAAACTGCATAAGCTCGTTCAGCAGCAATAATGGCTAGAACTTTGTGACTGTCTTTCCAGAGGTCCCATAGCGATTCATCTTACCAAGCGCATACTACGCTGATGGAAACCAGAGAAAAACGTTCAACTGCACGAGCTTCGAGCAATCTACTCAAAATATTGAAGCGTCGTCCACACGCTCACCTCCACAGGCCCACTCCTACGTGCGCAACAAGAGTACTATACGCCAAAGCCAAAAATGATTAACAGCCGGTGAAACAAATCACTACACGCACATACGCAGCAGCCCATCAATAAAACATAGGCGCCTACGGATGAGGTAAAAGCAAAGGGGCACCGCACGCCGCGCTGATCCATACTGCGCAAGGTTACACAAAGCAAGCTGCCCTGAGAACACTGTGAACCATGTATACTGACTCAGGCTACCCATCAATGCCAAACAAAATAAACTTCGAGTAGCTCTGGTGCCTTTGGAAAACGTGCGTTAAGGATGAAACACGCCTTTAGTCACAGCTCCCATGTGGATGCAAAGGCGCTGGCCGCGTGAACACATGCAAAAGAACTTGCAGAGCAAAGCGCCTCCACTGCACTTCGTGTACCTGCGCACTGGCCATCACTCGTTGCAGGAGAAATCACGTGGATGCTAGCACACCAGCACTTTCACTGTAGCATAATCCCAACAGGGCAACTGTTTTAAGCAGTCCGTCCGACCTTACAACACCCATCCTGAACATCTCACATACAGAATCTACTGACCAAATCTACCCCGCCCCAAGTGCACTCGGTGCACTCACTCGCTTCGTTTCGCCAACTCTTGTTGCAACCAGTTGTATGCAACGCAAACTGCCTGACTATCCACTTAAGCCCTCCCATGCCTGGCAGCCCTTGTAGCCATGCACCTATTAGCCATAGCAACTCGCAACAGACGTGGCGGCGTCGCTTCGCCATAGCCCCCTTCTGGTCAGTTTTGACCTTATTGCATGTTCCCCCGCATAACACGCAATCGCCATTTGGGGGGAATAGCGTGCACCCTGTGAAGAACAAGCTTGCACACAGCCCATTCCGGCACCGTCGACGGGATTAACATTGCGCACACAAATGCTTACATATCTAAGCCGTGAATTCTACCAATATGGCTCCCGAGAGCCTGAGAAGGCACTTCCCCCATTCGTCAATGCAATCCATATATTGAGCCGAACGGTGTCGTGTACCATTCTCTGCATCTGCTAATCCACACTTTACGCCGCATCTTCTACCTGCTAACATGCACTTGCACATTGGGGAACGCTTGCAAACCAGCATACCCAGAACCGCTCAAGACATGCAACGCATTCCTGTATACATTGATACCATGCACCTCTTCTGGACCCTCCCCAAGCAGCTCAAATAGAAACATCAGCACGACAGCGACTTCTTTTCGGGGCTTTCCATAACAAATATGACATGCCACGATCACCTCTAGTCAAACATGTCCCTTGCCTTCGTAACATTTCCGCAGTAAGCGCCCATACATTTCTTTTGGGTTGCGCTGTTAACGAC
>HG713551.1:0-11204 GCA_000499725.1 Eimeria brunetti
GTAACTTTCTATATCTGCAGGCATGCACACACGCATTCACATAACCTTTTATGAAGGCATAATCGTAGCACTATCCACATCCGCCCAAAGATGGTAAATTTTATATGCGTGTCGCATATTCGCCGCAAGCCTTCCTAGCTGCTGAGCGCAACGCATCTCTGCTCCCCTTGCATCCTGCTATCTGCATACTTTCTGGCAAAGCAGAGCGCGGTCCCGGCACCAAAAAACGCTGCGCCAAGCCGCAGTTGCACTGGCGACCATACAAGTTGCACTACACTTTAGAACCGCCACGCAGGCAGCTCATATACATCTCCGCCAAATACTGCGCACACCCCTAACTGCAAGTGAAGCAAATTTGAACCAGCACACACAAACCTAGGGCAAAAATTGGAGCCAACGGCAAAACAGGCAATGGGCTGCTTGCAGTGTCCTTGCCGGCGTTCGTCGCATTAGGGGACCAACGGGAATAAGCGATGCACAAGAGGCAGGAAATAAGTTATGTACGCGAGGCTAGGTGCCGTGTATCACGTTCGGTTCTAATGTTTGCAGTGCGATGCTACGAACCCCACGCCGAGAAAAGGCTATCTCGAAAGCGCATCAGTCACGCATTCATATTTTGCACGAAGTCAGTGAGCGAAGCAGATCAGGGAGCCTCACCAAACCAAAGTCATCTGCACCCGCTACGATTGCTGCCCTCCTTGGAACAGGCGCCGCTTTCATTTGCAGGTTTAGCGTTTGCGGAGCCCCTGGGCGCTTCGTGCACTTCTTTATTTCCCAGCTCGACTTCGGTAATGCTACTGAACGCTTGTTACATATCACAGAGTAGTCATTGTTGCCTTGTGGCACATATACAGCGTCGTTAATTCACTGAGAGAGTTTGTAACGGTTTGTAACGTCACTCGCTATCTCCCAAACGCACTTTGCAGGGCCAAAGCTCACTGAATAGCCGACCGCCAAGAAGACCACGACTAAAGGAGCTCCCAGTTTGCTGTACTATGCAGGTTTGTGAACCTGCAAGCATGCAAGTGTTTTTATACGAGCTAAAGGTAAAAAAATCCTCAAAGCCGCCAAGCATTTCGTTTTGGTTTAGCTGCTTTAGACTGGCCACAAACTGCTCTAGTTGATGAACTCATAGCACCTGCGGTGCTCGGGCTCTGTATCATGTGCGCACTTGCTAGCCAAAAAGCACGCGAGACCAGCGTTAACGAAGGCTCCGCCTCACCATGGCTGCAGAAACGCACACATGAGTTTCTGTACACCTTAGGAGGCTTACGCATGCACAAGGTTTCCGTCCGATATGGCGCATACCCCCCTCTGCGGATAGACGTCAATAAAGGTAGGGCAAACGAGCTAACGGCAAACTTAATACCGAACGCAAAACGATGCAACTGGCGTCATCGGGAGTTCTTATAGATACGCTTATCGTAAGACCAACGAGAAACAAAGTTGCTTGAGGCAATCAGAAAACCGCCAAAGTGTGCAAATCAAAAACCTGGTTCAAACACCTACTTCACAACTAACCAGACTCGCTGTCAACGCTACTAAGCGTTTTACGCGAATCACCGAGCAGATGTTGCCTCGTACGACGTGTTGCGCCGCACACATACTACATCAGTCCACGGTCCACTAAGGTAATTTGAAATGCCACACTCTGTCAAGCAAACGCATACGGCAGCGAGAAACGATTCCGCAACTGCAGATTCAGCAGGACGTTCTCCCACTTCGTTTCACACTGTACACTGCCACTCACATATGCAGGCACGCGCGCACAGATACATTTAAGCCTGCTGTCAAACAACTTGAGCTGCCACCTTCTCGTGCGTGTGAGTTTGTTACTAATGGCTTACATGCTGGCCAGAGCAGCACAAAAGTGTGATGCGAGGGAGGGCCTCGCCACACCGCAGCTGCTAAAAGGACCACACAAGCTGCAATACCTCCCACAGTCCTCACAAATGCAGGTCCCTTGCCTTTCCACCGAAATTTGCGCTTCCCCCCCTGTTGGCAGCGATTGCTTGTTTAAGCAGGATAGACAAAACTAGCGCGATACGAACGAAGCTAGCGCGAACACAATACTAAGTGCACAACGAAGTGCATGGCAGCATGGAGCATCCTTGTCGAGTCGCTTCTTATTGGGGGGGAAGATTTTCAAAACTCTCGGGCAACATCCAGTGCGTGCAGCACAAGGGCCCCCCTTCGCCTTTGTTATCTACTATGTTGCAGTGCTGCCAACGTATTGCCTTAAACGCATTTCCTTGACGTACAACCATAAGGGTCACCTACTCAGGCTACAAAGCAGCTAAAGCAATTTCGCGTAACTAGAAATAAGAGGCTGCACTGGCGATGTAGCTTTTGTCTGTGTCGCCAGATAACCAAAATAATGACGTAACAGTCTCCCGATGTCTTCTGGAAGCGCATAAGCTTTTACACAATTGTTTTTGGACGAGAAATCATCCGCTACCCGTCCTTCGCCATTTCTCCTATTCGCATAATTGTTATATTAATGTATACTCTCTATTAGAGGTTAGACAAGAACCACCGTTTAGTGGCTGTTTCCTCCTACCTGTACACTGTACACGCGTTGCATCACTAATTCATTGGGATCGTTAGTAATGCCACGTCCGTCTTCTAAATGCATATCGCAGCTCAAAAACGTTTGGCAACAGAAGCTGCCAACGACGCGCCGGGTTGAAGCAGAACAAGCTCCCAGCCCATGCCCGCCACCAGGCACCCTGAAGCATAACAGTGCCTATAAGCCCTTCGAGCTCATGAACTGCCTACTGAAGGCATACTTCCTGTGAAAAACAACGCGCCACCTAAGAACATGCAAATTTTCGCCTGGGCAAGTGCACGCAAACTGCACAATCACACGCCGCCTGCAACTTTCCTAGCTCTCCGTCAAATATGGCTCATAATACCCATGCAGACAGACGGAATTTAAAACAGGTCAAACGGCCCAAATGCAGCTTAATACGTAATGCAGAACGATGCAGCTGGCTGCTTGGGAAGTCTTCGCCAATTCACTTGTTGTTGGAGGACCAACGAGCATCGAAACCTTCAGATGTACGAGGTATGTAACACACATAAACTAAGGCGCCCGCTGTGAACACAACACAACGCAGCTGATTTGCCTGCGCCGCAATTGATGACATATATGGTGCACGCGCCGCGCTGGTGCACGCGCCGCGCTAGTTTTAAACATTCCATGTTGACGCAGCCTCGGCCGCCTAACTCCCATGGCGCTTTCCCCGTCCACTTAGGGCAAATGCAGGTGAAAAGAGTCGGGCTGGCTGTCAGTCAATGGTATTGAACATTTGACACATTTTAAGTCACAGCCGTACATACATATTCGACTCCAACAATCCACTGAAAATACAGTAGTAGCCGCCTTTGCCACATACCACGACATATGCTGCCTCTACAATTCCCTGAGAAATTGTGTAGTGTCACATTTTGTCACGAAAACGCACAATGCAACGCAACACAACAAACACTTCACTCGTCCAGTAGATACCACAAACACCTCCTTTGAACCAGTGCGCGCTTACACTTCTTCTCACAGTGCACCTTCCTAAATCTGTAGATGCATATTCATTTCCGTCTTCATACAGGCTGAAACGTTACAGTATCCATAAACAAGACAATAAGATGAATTTCGTATGGGCTATGTTCTAGTATCTGAGCCCATTGCATGTCAGCAACTGCGGCTACTGATTTGCGTACTAGCTGGCCTCAATAGTGCTGCGCTTGCTCGTACCAGCATATTGGAGTGATTTTAACCAAGGTCTGCTAACCACGAGCAGAACTCGACAAACTGGAAAGACATGCAGCTATTTGGGATGCTTGTTGAGTTGCGTCTTCTTGGAAGGCCAGAGTATCGTACATATTCAGCAGGAATAAGATAACCGCAGCAGCAAGCCAAAGCGCCCACTACGACGCTCGCTTCTGATGGATATGGAGGAATGATACGGAGAGCCTGGCGCGAAAAAGTTAATTCGAAATAATGTCAGTGACACATTCATAGGTTGCACCTGCTCCGAACCCAAAGGAGCTTTACTAATCTAGCCTCACCAAAACCCTCCATGTGACCCACTGGTTCTTCTTTCGTTTGTGCTACCCAGCAGGTACACGATTACCTCCGCCCACGGCCATGCATACCATTGGAAGTGGCAGCTCCACACTAACCAGCCCCTGGCTTTTCAAACAACTAAAATAAACTGGAGCTGCGGTTGCCGTCAATAGTACAAGGCGTTTGAAACGAATCAGCCCGCAGTCGCCGAGACCACATATCACCTACAGCACAGCCCTCATATCGCGTCGCCAGCTGACTCAAATCGCTTCTTGTCCCCCGGCAGCATAACGCAGCGCCAAAACACCCGGAGTTGTTAGATGCAAAAGAAGGCATGGCTAAAGCATAGCGTATTCCCGCTTCTTCTGGCACTGCAACTCCGTAATTGGGGCCCGCATGGGAACATTTTTCCATGCCTATCATCAGGCCGCTTGAAATCTGACAGAGTTCGTAATCGCCAAGTGCGGTTGCGTCCGCTACTAATGAAGTACTTGCTGGCCAACACAGACCTCGATCGAAAAGGCAGCGAAAGCCTTGCAACAACGCGAGCGTTGGCCCGCGCACAAAAATTGTACATGCCGGCGATGCTCACACATGCAGGCCGCCTAGCGCCCCGCCTAATGAAGTTTGTAGTCCTAACGGTAAACAGAGCGGACTGCAAGTGAACCTAGCCACATCTTAATGCCAGCTGCACAAAAATGCAGTTGGCTGCATGTGTCATCCTAATGAAGTCACTTCCGTATGAATGCCCGGCGATAATCAAAGTTTTTTAAGGCGTAGAAATATGTAACGGGCATAAACCGCAGTTCTCTGCATCACGTTGAGTTTTCAACTTCTCGAAGGGTGCTACGAACACGCTGCCCCGATACGGCTAGCTCGAAGAAATACCAGTGAAGCCGCCATCAACTGCATGTGCTTTGATCACCTAACGACGCAACAAAATTCGCCCAACCGGCCCGTTCGCCTGCACTGCAAGAGCCGCCTTCTCCTGTGCAGGCGCCGCCTGCATATATGCAACTCGTGTGGACCGCGACCTTTTGCGGCGGCCGGCTCGTCGTTATATCTTTTCTCCGCAAAAGAATGCCGCCATGCAAAACCGGCCTTCCCGTCAAAACTACGACAAAAATCATCGTGCGGTAGCTGCTGTCTCTTGCCGTGTACTGGGCTACATGTACCCTGACAAAAATCATCGTGCAGCTGCTGCTGTCTCTTGCCGTGTACTGAGCTACATGTACTAATTCACTGAGGTCGCTTGCAATGTCACACTTTGTCTCCCAAACGCATGGTGCAGGGCCGAGAAGCCTTGACCAGTACATGTCAGGCAAAACTTAATTACAGCAGAACGTGCAGCCAATTTTTGCTAATCTGGGACGAATTTTGTTTACATAGTTTTAACTTTCCAAAACACAAGCGCGTTTATTAGAGATTAGCCCTTCCACGCTGCGAGTTCACAAACCTGCACGCAAGCATATACACAACCACAGGTGCTCTCATACAACCTGAATAGCGATGGTATGCATAGCCACACCGAGAAGATGAAATTGGTTCGCGTGCTTCTGAGTTGCTACATATTTGCCTCGTTGCTGAACGCATTGAATGTGTCGACTGTCCGCAACTGTACCCTGATTATGTGCATACTCTCTGGCAGAAACATGAGGCAATCAAAACGTCAGCGAAGCCTCCGCCCCAACTCAGGCGCGTCGGCAAGCAAACGAACAGAATCGCATTTCATGATGTTCACGCTTGCGGGTCCCTTACCACACCCCTAAATATCGCGCACATCTCTATCTGCAAACGAACCCTACTTGCGCCAGGCCAAACTGGCGTGAAATTAGTATCAGCTGCAAAGTGATGCAGGTGGACGCACTAGGTGCCTTCGTTAATTTGCATCCCGTTGGGAGACCAATGGAGATCGAAAATATTTAATACGTAGAAGAAATGCGGTGGAACGAAAATATAGGCGAAGTTCTATGTTCATTTTCTAGTGACTATTGAGCGGTACTGCAGATATCCTACTGCGAAAAGGCTAGCTCAAACGCCTATCAGCTACACATTCAGGATTCGCACGTACTTCGCACCCAAAACATCTTTGGTAATCTTGTCAGGCTGGAAACATTCGCCCGCGGTACACTGGCCGTCTCCGTTCTTGCCAGCGGCGTGCGGATTTATCTGACTCGCGTTGGCCGAGCCACAGGCCGATGCCCGCACCGCGCTGCTCCCGTTCTCCGCAAAGCCACTGCCATAATGTATACCCAGAATAGTCTTCATCCACATATTGCTTCGCACGCCTAATGCCCGGCCAATTCGCTGAGAAAACGTTTGTGGTATCGCAAGGCCTATAATGCATCGCGAATACATCCCGCACAGTGAGATACCAAAGAAGAACACAATTAGAGCAGAGCGCGCAACCACTTCTCTAAGCGCTGCAGCTTCGTAAACGTGCACAGACGCACGTTAACATGCATGCCTGCTCTCATACAAGCTGGGTCGCAGTGGTGTCCCTGTTGGCGCCGATAAGATAAATGTGACTTACGCGGCCCATGCGTGTTACAAACTGTTCTAGTTGCTAAACGCTTTGCATATCCGCAGTGCTAGATCATTTTTGCATACCTCCTGGCCAAAGCGAGACTCGAATGCAACCTTAGAGAACTCCTCGACGAACTGAGAAAGCGGACGCGTTCACACGAACTACACTACACGAACTGTATAGCTTCACACAGTCCTCACTTAGGAACGTCCCCTAGCTCCCCGTCGAAAACTGCGTGTGCCCCTATCTGAAGGTGAAACAGGTTACGCTCAGGGCAAACAAACGAAGCACAAGCTTAGAGCTATGTGCAGAAATGCGGTGCTGGCGGAATGGAGCTTCCTTGTCGAGGAGCTTCTTGTTGGAGTCCCAACGAGCATCGAAGCCGTTTAGAGACTCTCGTGTAGCATCGTGCACTTGCAGCTGCAGTGCCTTCCATCTGCCTCTCCACAAAATGTTGGGGTGATACGGAGAGGCTGCTGCATGCTGCCCACCATCTCATTCCGACCTACCCGTAACACTCAAAACAAGCAGTGGCATACTCATAAATTCCACCTATTTCGAAGCAAAATGCCCAACTAATTTTGCCTAATCAGCGCTACCCGTCTGCTCTGCTGGGTAGGCTACTATTTGTGCTACACAATAGCTACGCAAAGAGGTAGTGGTCCCGCGTTTCTGATGCAGCCGCCATGGGTATGTGCGCAATTCCCCCTGGCCACGGCATTGGCCGTGCACCACAATTCGCTATTCTTCTTCTTCCCATAACGACTACTGTCGCACATCAGCAAGCCGGCCGGCAATACTAGTAATGGCGCTTGACACAAATCACCCTGAAGCCCATGCCGCTTCCTGCCGCACTGCGCTGCGCATATTCATGAAAATCGATTAAATGCTATACGCTACCTTGCGATGAGACGTTGTAGCTCAGAAGAACATCGTCACAGTAGCTACGAAAGAAAGTCACGGTTGAAGCAGAATGCGTCCCCACTTCTCCAGGGATGCATGCACACATACATCTATGGCTGCAACTTTACTTCCTGAAGCGTTGCAGAACCCAAAACAAGAGGCAGTAGGTCCGTTAGCTAGTAAATGCATACAAGCTGGAAAAATGGGCGAGTAGCGCCAAAGAACGCTTCGACACACCGTGGACGTTCATCAGCCCACACAAGCTGCACACCCACACGGCGCTTGCACACACAGGTCATCCGGGTCACCCAACATACCTGCGTACATTTATAGCTGCAGACGGAGGTTCATTGGGTCAGAACTATCAGACCAACCTCAAACTTCATACCAAATGCAGGCCTGTGAGCCTGGTACATGGGACAACTTTGTCGAATAAGCATATGTTGAAGGCCCAATGGAATGGATAATGTTCACGACACAGGTTAGGTATAACCCTGATGCAGCGAATTGCTCTGCATCGCATTTTACTCTAAGAATTATGCAACGGGGGTACGAATAATCTGCCGCGAAATTGGTTGATCAAACAAATATCAGAGACTCATCCATAAACTGCACCTACTTCAACCAAGACACACTGAACCTAATCTCACCAAACAAGACACACCCNACTCATCCATAAACTGCACCTACTTCAACCAAGACACACTGAACCTAATCTCACCAAACAAGACACACCCGCCTACACTAAGAAATCCCTTTTCGTGTTTGCAGCGATTGCGTTGATTTATGCATTTCGTGCAGCCTGTGCCCTCTGCCGCGGGGCCGCACCTTGCTGCTTCCCTTCACCGCAAAATAACTAAAATCATACACAGCCTGAACGATGGCAAATGCTACTGAACGTTTGACACGAATCATTGCAGAGTCGCTGCTGCCCCCTGCCAAGCTTTATGCTAGAAAATCTACTGCTTCACAAATTCACTGGCAAAATCGTCAACGCAACATTCCGTCTTGCAAATGCATATCGCAGCGCCAGCGCACGCCGCCACAGAACATACAAAAACCTGTCACTGCCTACGCTAAACATCTTTCCATATTATCTCAAACTGCAACTTAACAGGCCTCCGCGCACATGCATACACATGCATGTCTGCCCGCATACAAGCTGGACCGCAGCACCCTCATAACAGGAAGGAGAAAAGGAATTTGGCTCGCGTGCTCTAGGTTTGTCACAAACTCGTTTAGTTGCCGAATGCACCTTATCTCCTCTGCAACTGTGGCTTTCCATTATCCGCATACTTTCTGGCCAAAGAGGCACTTGACCGTAGCGCCAGAGATGCCTCCACCGCACCAAAGAAGTAGATGCGCGCACAAAAAATGCACAGTCCCACCGTGCGCACATTCGCTAATCCACTAGGTCTCCTCCAAATGCTGCGTATACTCCTGTCGCCAGGCAAACGTTTTTGGTTTGAACCTGGGCAATGGAGCCCCGTGCAAACTCAAGATCAGCTGCAGGACGCTGAAGCTGGATACATGGGAGGTCAAGGCCCAATGACTTCGTGCTGAACGGCAAAGGGGAGTCAAACGTTTCAAGAAGATATGCCGTGCGCTCACTCACACACGCCTAGCAGGTTCGTAGCACGGATGCCTGTGATGGTTACGAGCATGATCTACAAGTACCCTTGAGCTAGAAGGCCATTCGGAAAGGATACCAGTGACCCTCACAAATTGCACGCACAGAGAACTCTAGACAGCTTAGTTATTCTCGCCTAGCCAGAGCGACACGCCTGCATTACGGNTTGCACGCACAGAGAACTCTAGACAGCTTAGTTATTCTCGCCTAGCCAGAGCGACACGCCTGCATTACGGGTTCAGCGTTCCTTTGTATCACACAGTGCCTAGGCAAGGAGCCTGCACCTCCACGTTCCTTCGTGCAAGAGCCATGATAGTTTATACAACTGGTTTTGGTCGCTCCCTCTGCCGTGGCTGGCACTTCGCCATTCCCCTTTGCGGCATAATAGCCAAAGTGAGGCGTAGGCCAGCTGGGCGTCAAAAATAACTTAACGTTCGGCGCAAGTCAACGCGCAGTTGCCGCCGCCTCCTACTACCATCTACTACACATAGGCCGTCGCCAGTTAACTGAGATTACTTTCAATGTTATACGGTGTCTCACAAATGCATTGAGTAGCCGTAAAGCACCCAGGATCAGTAAGAAACACAGGGAGGGTAGTTAAAACAAAACGATATCCCACCTTTCGCATTGCAACCCCGTGATTGTGCACGAAGGGGTATACATATATATGTCTTCCACCACGCAGCCTGAAGCATGATAGGTCCCATACCCTTTCCGAGCAGCTCAATTTGCTACTACGAGCATACTTGCTGGGAAGGCCAGCGTGCGCCATTGACGGCAGATGTTAACGGCAGAAATAGCTTCGTCAGGCTTCGGACGTACACAAGAGCACACAAACTGCGTATTCACACTATGCTCACACGTGCAAGTTCCATAGCTCTACGCCGAGTACTGCCTATGTCACTGTCAACACACGGAGCTGAGTTAAACAGGGCCAGCAAGCCAGCAGCTGACTTAATAGCAGCTGCACACCGATGTGGCTGGCTCAATGTGTAGCCCTTATCGAAACACTTCTTGTTGTATGACACGCGAGGGTTAAATGTTTTCTATACACGCTTCAAGCACCACGACCGATATGACCGACCGCATGGCTCCCGTTTGCCTATGAGTACCAAGTTGGGGTGCAGTGCGCAGATTGGTTTGATAATTCTACCCCAACCGAACTCAGTAATACATCGATTGATTCCGGCCGTTTCAGGCCCGAAACCGCTTAATTCGTATTCCCCATTCAGAATTACCTGGCTGGATCCGGGTTCAGCCTGTTTTTGTTTCCCGACAGCTTTACGCTGAGATAGCGAAGCCCAAGCCCTCCATGTTAAGCCTTTCGTCAGCCGCAGCCTACCTTTAACTATTCTCAAAACTATTTATATATTCATAATGAACGGGGAGGATCCTCAGCAGTACTAAATGCTTGAGGCGAAGCGCTGCGCGGTCGCTGCCATTTCAAGCAGCACTTTTAATGGAAAACAAGCTCCCACTTCTTCGCACACTGCAACCCCGTGATTTTCCACGCAGGGGCATATACATCCATGTTTGTCATCAGACAGCCTGGAACATATCAAAGCCCGCTATCTTCCCAAGCATTGCTAGCAACGACATACTTGCTAGGCAAAACAGCGCTCGAACGTGGCGCCAGAAAAAGCTTTGCCGTGCCGAGGTGGTACACCTGCGCACACAAACTGAATAAGCCCACGGGAGTCACATACGTAGGTTACTCTGCGCCTCCCAAAACACTGAGTAAGCCCCTAATTGGTAAAAGAGCAATTTTAAACGGGGCAAGGGAACAAAACGCAATCTCAGTGCCAACTGCACCGTGATTCGGCTGGCTACAGGGGACGGCTTCTATGAATCCCCATTGTTGACAGGCCGACAAAAACCGAAAAGCGATTCACGCGTTTAAATACCTAGCGCACGTGAACCAATGCACCCTCAACGACGTTCCTCTCTACAAATCATGCAACCGGGGTACGAACATCCACGAGATTGATTGGTCGAGCAAATATCATAAACTCATCCATAAACTGCACCTACTTCAACCAAGACACACTGAACCTAATCTCACCAAACAAGACACACCC
>HG713552.1:0-11112 GCA_000499725.1 Eimeria brunetti
CTGCGGGGGAAGGGAATAGCTAAGGGCGGCAAGCGCCCTCCGGTGCGGTGAACGCGAGTATGTAAACGTACATGGCGCCTGGCCTCCACCGCCGAACGGGGAACCCGGCCATGATGTAGTTACTGCGTAACAAAAACAGGAACGCAGTTTCTATTGCAGACGGATTGGGCTGTCTGTTGTTCGTAGTGGGAGAAAACTATGGATATATCACTGCTATTTGCTCGCAAAGCATCCACAGCAGCTTTTCACAGTTACCGCAGACGGGCCTGATTCAGCTCACCTCAGTTCACGTGCATGATATATCATATCGGCCTTAAGGCCTTCCGGTTCCCATTTGGTCTTCAACAGTGACCGATTTGACAAGGAGGCCCACGCAAAAACATACATCCTAACGCCTGTGGCATTCAGCTTGCCGCTGGTTCGGGCGCCGTCGGTGGGATCAAACCATCTTCCGGCAGGCTTATTTGCAGTACTTGGTGTAGAGCTAGCGCCCAAGGAAGCGCAAGCACCGTGGGGATATCCAGTTTGTGGACGGTAGCCTTCAGCAGCGGTGTACGAAAGTTTTCTTTTTGCCACAATCGCGCTCCGGGTTTCCCAGAAAGTATGCACTAAGACGCCAACTCACATTATTGGGGCGATTATGGATGCTGTTGGGTTCGGGGGTTGTTTGGTGGCAGACATGGATGTGCATGTGCATTCGTGCAGAGATAGGCAGTTACAGCGTAAGAAAGGAGAGGCTGAAAACGGGAAGCATCGGAAAACGCGGGCACACGAGTTGTGAATGTCCTTATGGCGGTTGGCGAAGAGAACGCGGATCCCGTAGATGATTGTATGTCCGTGGGCCGACACAAAGTCGATCTCGTGCTGCAGGGGAATGTTTCTTGATTGACCAGATGGGCCAACCAGCTCCGTGTTTGGAGGGGGTGGAGTTTGGGCGAAAATGCACGTTTGCAAGATTACACCAACGCAGGTTGGCGGCACTAACTTCTGTCATTCGTAGAGACTTCGCCACTTGGTTGTTCATCACAGCGCTATATCCTTCCGAAAGGCCTGCGTGTGACCAACTCTGCCTAAATATCGCCTTTTTCTACGCGAGCGTTCCAGCTCCAATCGGTGGCTTCCCTTGCCCAATACAGCTTACCAAGAGTCAGGTGAGCTCCGTCCCCTATGCTGCTCCCGAGGAGGCGTGATCCCCAAGCAGCGGACGGTGGGATTCCACTTTAAAAGAGTGCCCGGCTTACTGTGAAATACAGACGCCCTTTTATTGGTGTGGGTAGATAGGACTCAAAATGCGTCTGTTTGGCAGTGTACATTGCATCATTCATGCATGCCGCATGAGGGCTCATGCATTTGTAGCCGGCACGAATGATGCGCAGTAAAACCTAACCCCCCCCTCGGTGGATTTACCTGTACAAGCTTTGAAATGTGCACGGTGTGGCGTGGCGGTTTCCAGAGGGTCCACTGGCATAGGAGTGAGCAGTGTAGTGGTTGGACTGTGCGGAAGGAATGCTAGAATGCTAGAGGTGAGGCCGGGCCCTTTTTATGCGTACGCGTTCTTGTGTCCAGCCAGTAAGGAATCAACGCCTGCTTATGCTTGCGATGCTGTTCAACAAGCATTGCATGGGGGAGGTGGATATAAATGTTATCGTGGTTAGACAGTTGACAGCAGCGCATGCATCTGCAGGCAATATTATGCGATCGTTATTTGATTCTTGGAGTTAGGCATTTCCCACATCCGCCTCGTAAGACCCACTAGGCCAGCCTACGCGGATGTGACGGAGTTTGTCAATACGTATGATGACGTCTACGTCGACCAACAGAGCTCTTCTACAGAACGTGCTGAGCTGAAAGACGAAAAATACGCCCAGTCGCTACCGCCTAGTGACTGTAGGTCTGCACGGGAGGTGGCGGACGAGCGATGGGCCTTCGTTGTGTCTACGCGTTCTTGTTTCCAGCCAGTAAGCAAGCGACGTCTGCTTATGCTTGTGAGGTTGTTCGCCGGGAGCCTCGGGAGCATTGAAGCATTGATACTGAGGTGAAGATAAATACATTCGTGGTTAGGCAGTTGACAGCAGCGCATGAAGCTGCAGACAATATTGTACGATCGTGATTTGATTATTGGAGTTATGCACAGCCCCCACGCCCCTCGTAAGACCCACTAGGCAAGCTTACGCGGATGTGACGGAGCTCGTCAATACATATGGTGACGTGTGCGTCGACCCACACAGCCTTCCTACAAAGTGTATGAACTGAAAGACGGAAAACGCGCCTAGTCGCTACCGGATAGTTTGATTGTAGAGGCTATATGGGAGGTGGCGAAAGAGGTACGAGATGCGCGCGGCATATATACTCGGCATATATACTCGCTTCCTCACTCCACAAATCTGCATGCGTGTACTGTGACACTTCTGCACAGTACACGCATGCGGATTTGTGGAGTGAGGAAGCGCGTATACGGTGGCTCGGAGGCATATGATATTGAGTTAAACACCGTAGCGAAAACGCTCTTACGCAGTTGCGCCGTCGTCAGGCGCGGCAGTTTGAAGGGGCATGGTTGCAGCTTGTTGCATTTCTTTGCTTCCGATTGGCACTGTAAAGCATATCATTGCAAATACTTTTTCCCCAACCGCCCATTAATGTCTCCACCTTCATCGGCGAGATTTGCTCTTCGCTTTTGGAGGTGTATGTGGGATATTCTGGCGCTTAGTGACTGATGCAAGAGTGTGCCAGGCAACAACACGCCCTACGGGCAACATGCAAGGCTGCGAATTCTTCGTGTGGCTTGGGTCGTGCACGAAGCCTGATAGGCATGAGGTGTTGGCTCTCCGTGTTGCAGCATTGCTGTGCTGCCTGCAATACCTGCAACAAAGGATGCGATTTCGTTGCAGCTCTACGTGTTTGCATCCAGTCAGCTAATCTATGCGGTCGTTGACAATTAGCGTGAGAAGCTCGGCAACTTTTGCATTGCCCCAGAGATAATGGCTGAAGTGTGCGCATCACATTAGCTTTCCAAAGGAGAGCGACACCGACATCTGACATCTAGTGTAGCCATATGCTATACCCTTGTCTTCGGCGATTCGGGAGGGCTGCATATAATGTTATGGGTAGTTATACGTTACACTATTATGGCAGCAGGCACGCACTGCATATGCGAATGAGTGTAACGTTGTGTAGTTGGAGTGTGGAAGAAAGCGGGAGCCACTTTTGTTTTGACCACGCTCTGTTCTCACGTATGCAGGAACGAAGTATCTCGGCGCTCCGATGGGCGTTCGTATGACGGCGTCTTTTATTACAAACGATTTTAGTAAATCTGTACAGCGCAATACGTGGTAGGACGCAGCAGAGACTCGAGGGTAATCTGTATCAAACGTTAAGTAGTATTAACGCCGTGTCCGGCTAGATATGGCAGCAGCTAATCTACGAGTAATACTAATAGCAAAGGGTGAGGCGTGGTGAACTGCACGGCCAACAGGAATTGTGTAAATACTCATTGCCCCTGCACAAGACAACGCAAGTCTCGTAGCTCCTTATGTGGTACCCGGGAATCGAAGGAAAGAGGCACCTTGCGGCACCGGCGCGTATTCCTGCTTTGGTGAGATTAGATAGACTGTTTAGGGCCAGGCGTAACCGCACTTCGTATGTGTATCATCAGCTTGGTCTCGCGATGGTCACTCCATGACCAAGTAAACATCCTACTGCAGTATAGTATGCAGGCGCAAACGGGATCCAGTGCCTCCTTCTGCACGCGTGGGAGGGTTCCCGTACGTCATTTTTGATTTCCGTTGATCTTCCAACAAGAAGTAGTTCAAAACGATTCCCCTTGCAGCCAGTTGCGTCGTCTTAGAGATAGTTTTAATCTTGCTCTCCGTTCGAGTCCTGTGCTTGAAATGAGCTTCACCTTTGGGTATGAATGAACTCACTATTTGTCATGATGCTAGATGCCATTCGTTAGGGCGCATTGTGGCGTAATGCGGCCTGCAGGCGCGCACCTACGCTTAGAATGTAGCAAAGCCTTTTCTAATGATGACGGCAAGCACTGACGTGTTTAATACTTTGCTTATGCCCTAAAAAGAAAGCTGGTACACTCGGAGACGTTTTCGGTACTGTTCCTGCTAGTATCGTAGCAGCCAGCGATGTAAATGTACATGCGTTTAGACTTCTCCGGCTTCAGTCCGAAGAAAAGTGGGGACTCATTTTGCCGTAACAGGACTCTGCCTTGGTGTTTTACTTGGCTGGGAGTTTCTGCGCTGCGTCATCCTTTTGCAAGGCAGGCGATGACATTACAAGCGATCCCAGTGTGATTTCCGGAACAGTGTGTCTGCAGCGCACCACACGGTATTAGGCAGTAACAAAATGTGGTTCTTGCCTCCCAAACATTTAGCAATATTAAATATTAGAGTGGGCATTTTTAATGTTAGTTTGTCTGCGGAAAATGAACGTACAGAAATGCAATCCTCGGCCCACGGCCGGGCCAACATGATTCCGTTGCAAAACATGCCGCTTGCGCGAAAGATCTTCGTAACCGTATCTCATGTCTAGCTACATGGTGACATAGCATGTAATGGTATTTCTACTTTAGAGACATTAGCTAAGACTGTGGTTCTTGCCAGATAGATATGAATAGTGAATATATCACACATTTTTGTTTGATCTGCACATCTTACGCAGGCGTGCTCACAGCGCTTCCACATACCAAGCGAAAGGTAATGGAAAGCGGGACCTTAGTTTGCAAGCACGTGATGTTCTCCGATTTCCTCTAATATTTTCGACAATCGTTGACCTTGCAACAGGAAGCTAGGTGACAATGACACGCCACGCAGCCAGCTGCATGGTCTTGCAGATGGTAACATTATTGGGCTTGGCCTGTGTACCTATGCAAAATCAGCTGCATCTGCAAAAAGAAGTTTACACAGCATTTGGCGGGATCCTAGCGGGTCTGCGTGTGTGGCCATCATTTTGCTATGCAGCTTGTATGCGTGGGTCTATGGCCACTCTGTGGCGAAGCCTTCCCTGGCTTTGTGGCCTCTCGCCGTTTGCTCCAGAGAGTATGAACTCAGAAGCGAGCTCCTGCAGTCGGTTAGGGGTGCTGTTCCGTTCCATGCCTTCAATCTGTAATCTTGCACATACGCATTCATATCAGCCTTCTGGTGGCAGGTATGAATGCGCATGTGCACAATTGCATATTGATTGATTTGTAGAATGGGGAAGATTGAAAGCTTGGGTCGCTTCGCTGTCGCATATGCTGGGGACGGGAGTTCCGGCGCCGCCGTATTCGTTTGCAACACAGAGCGTGGCACTGCAAAAGGACCCAAAGAATTTGTGAGGCAGTATATCTGCAACGCAGTACATGGCATGACGTAGCGAAAACGCTGCGGTGTCCTGTGCCTCAAACGCTAAGGAACATTGGTGCTCAGTGCAGGCATGCTTGCAGGTATGGCGAAGGAGGAGCTACAGTCTACGACACTGCAATCACGGATTCTGGAAATCCTTGTGAAGCACGCACAAGAAGAGCAGACGCCGACGGGCAGGATAACGCTTCTGGTTTGGCGACAGTGGTTGTGTTGCTTCCCATCCAGAGTAGGTGAAATTCACAAGTGTGTCAAATATGTTTTGTCGAGTCACCTTTCTAGCAAAAAGATGCTCGTACCAGCATTACATGGTTAACAGGAGCCAAAGTGATACAGAAGACCTTTGTTCACGTCCGCGCATGCCTACGTCGTGGTGAAGATTTCAGATTATTGTTTTTCTATCGTAGGGACACATGCAACTAGTTGCACTACCAAGAAACTGGTATTCTGCGTGCGTCTGATTGACCTGCATCGGTTAAAATAAGCGCCGTCTGCAGATAAGAGTAAACGCCGTATTCGGTGAACATTTAGCGGACCTGCATGCGTTATTATCGTGGGGAGTATGGAGTTTGCTTGCAATATTCTGCACCCGCGGTACGCCTTCTCTGAGTTGGTGTTCGCCGTCTGCTCGGTCCAGTACGTACGCGATTAGACGCAAGCTCTTGAGGGCGGAACGGCTGTGGGTACTAGTACGCTGTAGGCTGTATAATGGCAGGCGCTCTGCGTATGAGCATGCTCGCAATTTTTCTTACTTGCAGGGTGACAAGTAGGAGCGCGTTTTGCTTGAACCATACTGTATTTTGGTATCTATACAGCAGGGTGTTGCAAACAAAGATATTTGTTTGTAGGACAGAGGCTAACGTTGCAAATGAATTCAAGAGTGGGTGGCGCAGTATGAGTGCAGCGTAGCACGTGTTGGTATGCAACGATAACCCTTCTGTGATTTGCAGTAGACGTCTAGACACAAATATGGCTGTAGTCGTTCTGGGAAGAACGGGAGTATGAAGCAGCCTGCTGCCGCCGTTGGCGCCACCAACAAGAGTTGTGAAGGGCCTCACGGCAATTGCAAAACAAGAGATGTTACTCCTAGTGCGTATGTCTGACCATGGATGATTTACCGACTTTCGCCCGGGCTCGGGACCCCACAGAAACGCGTTAATACTGACGCAACACAACAAGCAAACGAATAAGGAAACAGGGCATGCGTTTACGTGCATGCGGTGTTTCCCGTATGTCCTGGCAAGGAAGCGCCATTCATCCAATTGCAGCCCCTCGCAGTTGGTATTGTGCCTCCGCGTCGCTTGCTTGTCTGTGTAGGAAGTGGCTGCTTCCGCTGACTGGGCTGTATCTTATGCTCGGTGGAGACCTAGGGGGCCTGCGTGTATGAGTGATATAGATCAATGCACAAGCTTACTCCTTATCTTTGGGTAGGGCATTTATCTTCCTCGCTTTGTTCGTGCTCCTTTTTCCAAGGACGTATGCCCTTGCAACCCAACTCATCTGCTCGACGTGGTTATCGGTACGGCTACATTCTCAGCTTATCTGATGGCCAGCACCTATGTATATGTCCATGTTTCCGGTTAATGGAGTTGCAACGTGAGAAAAACGGGGAGCTTTCTACAACCGTCAAAGGTTTTGGCATATCTTGCGGCAGGGTGTTCCGGCGCTTCGATATGCATTTGCAAGCCAGAGTCCTACATTACAAACGTTCACATTAAACCAGCAGCGCGATACGTGGCAGACGGAGGCAGCGACTAGGTGACTTTTGAAAAGGGTTCAGTAGTATTGAAGGCCCGTCTAGCTATGTATCATGCCAGTTGTTTTGCGACCGTTTGCTGACAGCAAAGGACCGGCAGAAGCCAGCGAGATGCCCAAGAGCCGTGCGAATATTCATGGAGTCTGCACGACGGAATTCCAAGCTGCAGGGCTATTGTGTTGCTGCACGTTAACACAGAAAACAGTGGAACCCGTCATGCAGGCGGATGCGTTCGACGTGTTGAAATTTATTGGGTCGTTTTCTGTTCGAAGTATGCGCAAGTAATGCGTCACGGATTTTCGGTCGAGCTTGTAATTAGGCAAGCACATGTCCATTGCTCTCCAACGGAGAAGGCAGAAGCAAGCAGGCAGCACGTCGTAGTGCTGCTGGCACAAGGCCTTTACCTGATGTGTTGATCACTTTCGAGCCCCGTTGGGCTTTCGCCAACCGGCACGACAGTGACACCCATGCCGGTAACTGCATCTCCCCGCAATGAATATTATGCATGTGCTTGGTTCGCCTGCCCTGGTTCTAACCAACTGCGTCTTCCAATTGACATGTAAATAGTATTTGGTTGCGATGTAAAGAGTATGCATATGTGAGCACCGTGTGGCCAGCCAGGTTGCGTTAGCCTGCCTGCCAGGGTGTGGCGACACCTCCTCTAGCCTTACGGTCGCGCTCTGTTTTGCCTAGCAAGTATGCACTTGAAAAGGAGGCGCCGTTAAGGACAATGGAAACTCTCAATAACAAGAACTGTTCGCAACCCGTCCGAAACAAGCTTGGCAATCTTATTACCTTGGCAGTTATGTGTAGTGTTCCGTTGCAGCTTGTATGCGAGCAAGCGTGGATGTATATCTGCATGAGGCATCTTCATGAAGCTGAGCTGGACAAAGACGTGCGAAGTCGTTTTGCGTCTAAGGGGCTGTTCGCTGTATTACCTGGAATGAAGTGTGCTGAAGCGGATGTATGTGTGGGAGGCATAGAATATGACTTTGGAAACGACCGTAGTGAATTGGGACCGCGGTGTGTACAAGCAGTGCAATACATTGCAGGAGGCAGCAGCGACACTGTAGTGATTTCTGTCAAACGCCTGGTTGCAAGGAAGGCCAGTTCGCTTGTGCATGGTAGTTATTACATTGCGGGAAATGGAAATACCGGCAAAGTTCAATGGCAGACATTGAACGGCAGACGGCGCACCTAACCCAGGTTGCGTCCAATTCCTGGCACTTGCACGATGCAACGCCGAACTCGTAGCTCATTAAGAAGATATTGTGTAACGCTGCAGGTAGCGGTACCCATTTTGTACAGGGGCGTTTCAGGTTTGGCACGATTGGTTTATGTGTGCCATGTTCGGAGTAGGCGCAACTTATGCGTGTGTCACCGAATTTCGTTCGAGCCCGGCATCTCAGCCAAGTTTCCCTAATCCTCCAACAAAAAGCATAACGAGGGAAACGCGCTTCATTCGTCTGCATGCACGTGATGCTCATCGCAGGTCTTAAACCTTTTGACTTATCACTGGTTAACCATCAAACAGCGATTCGACACGGGCGCCCCATTTAGACAGCTGCATCCTTCTGCACTTCATAGTGCGCTTGCTTTTTTTTTGCTTGGTTGTCTTGCCTCAGCTGGAGCCATCTTCGTCTGAAAATACAGGTAAATGCAGTGTATGCCACAGAAATACGGGGCCTGCATATCTACATATCGCGGTCATATGGAGCTTCTCTGCGTTCATTCGCGGCCGCGGTATGGCCACGCCCTCTTTGTTGTTGCGATCACGTTCCGCGTTGCTCAGCGAGTATGCACTAAGGGGTCTACTTACTTGTCTGTTGCCCCACAGCTACATAATGAACTAGGAGTTCCGCATTCTTTCGCGGAAGCTTCAAGAATTTTTGCTCAGGCATGGCTAACAGCCGGTATCCTCCCTTCGTTATTTTTGTTACTCTCAAAGCAAGCACTATTTTCCACCAACTCCCTGTTCATGAATACAGCTAAGCATTTGACACAACTCAAAGCATAACCTTTGCTGCCCTCTGCTAAATATTTCCCGGCCCATACATTGCCTCACGAGTACCCTGATATCCTTTGTACTGTCAGACTCTGTCTCGCAAAGGCATATTGCTGCGCCGGAACACAGTGGCGAAGTACTTCGCCTTGTCTGTGCTGCTTTCTTGCACCCACACAATAAAAGCACAGCAAAAACATAAATCTGCACGCACGCACATGCATGTCCATGCCAGTCAAACGGCGCAGTATCCAAACGCATCAGGAGAAAATGGCATTGCCACCTTTCCCCGACGGCACTACTTCTCTTTCGATTATTTTTACGTGCTTAAGAGTATTTCAGTTTGCAACAGGAATCCTTCTGGCTTGGCGTGATGCGTGCACTGCCCCTTGTGGAGTCAAATGAGGTGCAATTCGCAAAAATGCCGCTGATGCTGTTCACCGAAGCTCGGCATCTTATGGCGCAGTGCCCTGAAGAACTCCAAAACAGTAGGCAGAGGCTGACGGCCAGCTCGACTCCTGCATAGTACGCCTTTGACGTTTTCGATTCTCGCTTGTCCTCGAACAAGAAGCGATCCGACAAGGACTCTGCATGCAACAAGCTGCACTGCTGCAGATTTTAAGGTTGCGTGTGGTTCAATTTCTTTGGTTGAAATCGGCTTCGGCTGCCAATTTAATTATAGGCAGTTGTTGGCAGGGGAACTGCATGTGCGAGCCTGTGAGGTTATCCAGTTTGTTTGTTACAAACAACGCCGGCGGTGTGGCGACGCTGTCTCTGGCCCCATGGCTTAGCGATGTCTTGTCCATGACAGAAGTACTTTTAGTACCTCTATCAAGGGCAAGACGGCGCTTATGCAGTTTGTATGCGCTCGTTAGGTGCTGCGTTGTGGCGAACACATCTCCGGTGTTACGAACGCCCGCGGCTTTGCCGAGCACGTATGCAGATAATAAGGACCCATCTTTGCAGGATGGAAGAGCGTCTACCAGAGAAAACAGTTTGCTGCACGTCTAAAGAACTCCAGGCAAATTCGCAGTCTTGATGTGGTTATGGATATTGTTGGGTCTCACACTGTATGGGACGAGGCATGCAAGTTGGGGTGCATGCATGCAGGCTTCAGGAGATGCCGTGAGAGCGGACACGACGGCTTTTTCTTATTTAGGCGTGCATCGGCTAAGACCTGTTGGGCCAGAGTGGCTACACGCAGTAATCTCGGTTTGGGAAAGGGCGTCGACATTAGAAACGACATCTGTGCGTTGATGAAGCACTGTATGTATGCAGCGCAGTACATGATGAGAGGCACCTGCCTGGATATTTCCGCCGAAAGCTTAAAAGAATTTACGGTGATGCAGTTCATGTGCAATTGTATCGCTAAAGATTACAGATTTGAACAATTTATGTTGCCGTCGCCATCAGGCGCAGGAATCTCCTTACGCCGATGGCGACATAATTGTTTAACCGCTCGTGGCGGTTACAGAAGATCACGCGGGGCCGTGGTTTATCTTGTAGCTAGAAATGCCGCCAACAGCCGAACGGGTAGCACAGTCGGGCGGCTTTGGCCTGGCGAGCTACGCGGTGCTGTTTTGTGCTCGGAATAGGCGGAACTAACGGATGCGACACTGAATTTAGGTTGACTACGGTTGCGCTCGCCATTGCCAGGAAAAGCATCTAAAACACTTTAACATAGTAATCAGCAAATGCAGTATTTGGCGCACCGCTAGTGGCCTGCATGTGCGACGACCGTGCATTATCCAGTCTGTGTGAGCGCCTCTACCGCTGCGACGTGACAAAGTCTTCTCTAGGGTTACGGTTGAGTGCTGCTACGCCCAGGGAGTATGCCTGTCGAGCACAGTCACCTGTTTGGCGTGCGCATGGCCAGCAGCGCGTCCAAGACTATTTGGTGGGGGGCATGTATGTGTATGGAGTAGGCGTGTGAGGGAGGCTGCGAATGTGTCTTGCTTTGACCTTGGCCTTCTTCGGGATCTCATGAGTCAGGGTGTGTCGGCGCT
>HG713553.1:0-11084 GCA_000499725.1 Eimeria brunetti
GCCTTTTCTAGTCAACTGTGTTCTTCCCGTTCAACGGATAACACGCCTCCGCAGCATCCAACAGTCAAACACTCATACCAACCCAACTAACATTTCCTCTTTCACGCACAGTGAGATGGAACCGTCCGCTCATTGCCGGCACTCCAACAGCCCTGGTGACACATTCAACAACCCCACCGCGAATACAGGTACCACAAAAGATTCCTGCCCGTGCAAGACACGCCACAATCCTCCATGTACCCCTCAACATGCTCCTGCTCACGCCGAGTCCTATGATAATCCCACTCAACCACTGCACTCCCAAGGTCCTCCGAAGCACACTGAAACACGCCCCACAAACGTATAAACTGCCACATAATAGGCGCAGCAATATTGCAGCGCATTCCACACATTTGGAACAATATCCATGCACAGCAAGTAACGCCACTGACACCCAACCACGCAACAAGGAACAGACAGTTAAGTGCAATGCATGAACTGATTCTGTATCTGTGATGTGAGGCGAGATAGGCGGACTAGCTGAAAATGGACAACGTTGTGTCTGCCAGCATCTCATCTGCTGAATTGCGTATGCTCAGCAGAGACGTCGTCCCGCACCGTAGGCCTAGCTCTTGCGTCCAAGTGCAGAATCACGGACTCAATGATTCGTGGCCCACAAGAGAGACAAACGGATAGAAGCTAGTCACGGCATCGGAACATTCGCTGCATTCAGGTGCCCACGGTGCATCGCACAATAAAGCGAGCAGACGAACAGCAAACCAAACGTCGCCTGCTCGTACGCGTGTCGCAGGAGTCATGGTGCCCTTCTAACCTTAATGTTCCTTTAGGCTTGACGTGCACTCACTGGCAGCTGTAGCATGCGTGCTGCCGTGGCACGCGAAACGCCATAGTTCCTCTACAGATGGCACAGGACACAAAAGAGTACCCGTGTGCTAACCACTCGTCGGCCGAGAACATCCACGCAGGAGAAGCACAATCAGTCTCATTTAGAGAGAAGCATTGCTCATTCCATCATCAGTACGTGGTAACTCGAGAGGCCTCGCAATGTTTCGCGCGTTCCTACAGCTTACCCTGGACAGCACGCCAGGCCGCCACGAACTCACTGTTCAACTATAATAAGGCTTTGACGGTATACACCTTTCCCATGGTGCCCGGCCATGCGGGAAATCCGACGTAAGTGCTGGTCACAAGAGTATGAGCAGCTTGTTCTACTGGGTGTAGACACTTCACGCAGGCACTAAGGAGGTGAATGACTGCAGGCCGGTTGCAGAGGAACAACGTACTATTCGCATGCATCAGCCGTAAGCACGATTACAAGTGCCTCCGCTTACGCAGAAAGCCTACATAAATAGCCTATATTGTTCACATCGATAGAAGAACGCTGTTCCGATGCAGCGGAATCTCCCACTCCCACAGCAGGCCGACCATTACCAGCTTCCCTCACGAAGGCCCCAGCGAAAGCGTCTTTCACTAAGTGCACTCTCACTGTCCTCTACCGGTACTTTCCCAACACATCTATTTCCCAGCAATTCAAAAACAAAGATTTGTTGGCCACTACCGACTAATAGCCGCCTCACCACATTTGGAAAAATGAAACAAGCTGCTTGAAAGTCGCTGTACACGGCGGCAAGTAATGATGGCTTTAGAGTTGCTCCTCCAGTTGGTCTGTTGCTTGTTGGTGCGACTGCCTTGGGCACCTAGAGCAAGACATCGTCTTGAACGACAATACGCAGGCAGGGGATGAGGCGAAGACAGCTGCGATCTCAGAAAAAGGGATAGCACCCGCCGCGTGCAAGAGAAAACGGCGTTCATTGAATCCCCAGCCAAAAACCTCCCGGCGCCATTGTTGAAAGCGTGTCTGCATCCCGACAGCAAGCACTTATAGTATCTGCGCCAAAGGCATACTTGCTACCGTATTACAGCAAACGCCAACGTACCACTGCGCACAAAACCTAAGCCGCCATTCTTGCAATGCACAGCTGACGCACGCTACATCATCCCAAACTGCAAGCACAAATAAGTGCAGAAGCCACAATTAGTCAGTGTCGACGCGCTAAAATACGTGCTGCATCGAGGGATGCTAAACAAATACCATCAATGCCTATATATTGTCATAGGCGCCCTTCCACGGTAGCACGGAACACCGGTTTAAATTTTGATCACTGCTGCTTTTCATATCGTTGTTAGGCAGAGAAGGCGGCGCACTATCTGGGGTAGCAAGAGCAAATTGCGGTAGGCTCTGGGATTTGAGACTGTATACGTCAGAGGGACGCCATCCACGTCTGGTAACAGGCAGATCTCGCAAAATAACTAGTTTACGGCCCCACTGCGCATGCTTGAAGGGCGTCCCTGAGACGCAGATCCTGCTAGGACGGACGCATGCTACCACATTCTTAACATTGACGCAGCACCGGTTCCAGACACGGTCACAGGCCCACAGCAAACTAAACCACGAATCAGAGCCGGCGGGCAGCGCCGATGACAGGCTGTAAGGCTCTTTTACTTGCTGCCCAGTCCTCTAGAGGCGTCCACTAGTCAGTCAGTTATTCGCAGATCCGGCCATCAAGACACATCCGAAGAAATGANCCTCTAGAGGCGTCCACTAGTCAGTCAGTTATTCGCAGATCCGGCCATCAAGACACATCCGAAGAAATGAAGCGCATGTCGCGTCAACCCCCATCATCACACATCAGCGATTATTTGCCTTTTCGGCTGCCTTCTGCGGCGACGCCAACCCACAAACGGCGCATCTGTGGATCATACGTGGCAACCTGCGCTCAGGAAGTAAGGCCGCAGTGGTGTACTTTGTAACCCGCTTCCAAATAGAACCCCTTTATGGCTCGATTAAGCAGTCATTCCACGCGTTTTCTCCAACGCATACGAAACATATATACACCGCAGGCATTCAACTGCAACATCAACTGTATCGTACGCGTTTAAACCAACTACGGTGCCCCTGCTTGCTGAGCGGCATGGGCTCCCGGGGTACGCAGGGTGGATCAAAATCCTGCACTAATTCTACCTCACCCACAGCACTCCGCCTTACGCTGCAGTTAAAAAGGCCTCCACAGACTGTCAACATGTAGAATGGATGCACCTCCGCCATTGCAGATATCTGTAGAGACACCAAATACCTAGACGCTGCGGACTTCGCTGAACACTCCTCTATGCAACATCGAATGTCAGGACAATCCAACTGTGGGGCTGGAACTGCGTTCAGAGTCAATGTGCCTGCTATGGCCTTTGCTATGGTTGTGCAGAGAAGGTGGCTCACTGTCTGAATATGCCAGCAACGCTCTCAAAACCTTGTCGGCAGATCCCAGACTAACCTAGGATGTACCGGCTGGACCTGATAATAAAAACAAGGGCAGGTCAAAGACTTAATATTCCCATACACTGATTTGGAGTGCATCCCGAGCCACTACGCATTACAGGTACATGCAGTACCCACCCCGACGCAGCAGCCGTACAGACCCTAACAACGGCGTGCGAATCCTCATGCGCTAGGCCAGATATCTAACGGACGCATCACAGACATCCACCTGCCACATGCGCCCTCGCAAGATCACATTCTACCACAACGTAGTCATAAAAATAACAAAAAGGAACTTGCATGCGCAGCCCCTTCCTTGAAAGCTAAAGAAAAACGGTTTGAGAACAAAGGCAAAGTCATATTGGCGCAGCTGGCACGACAACCCAGGGGCCCGTGCTACTTAGAACGTAGGCGCTGAACCACTATGCCTCGTCTACTCGAAGTTACTGCAAGGGATACTACCAAACGCGCAGCTACACAAATCTTCAGGGCATACTACAAGCATGAAGGAGTGCATACGCCGCACTGTAGATGGATATCCAAAGGAGTCTGCCAATGGAACAAGTACCCAGGCGCACCACATACTGGCAAAAGTGCCCGTCCGCAGCACTGCTGTCTCGCATCTGGCTACATTCATGAACGTGGAGTGGCGCCGAGACGCATAGCATCCGTCTCCGCGTAACTGTATTATGCGTTTGAGCTGACTATCAGAATATGCAGAAGTCATGCCTCTAGGCTTCACACAGGTGATGCTGGCTTGCAAACCAGATGCCCATCCGGTGGTTTTACAAATGCCAGCGGCAGATCAACAAGGATTGGCCCCCATGTGTAAGTCCGAACTGCTTCCGAAGTTCCAACAGTGTGCATGTAGGAGTCAGTCTGTTCCCAAACATGGACGCCAACATGGACGGTTTAAAGGCTCAGCGGGAAATCCCAAGGCCAAGGCAACGTAGCCACTAGATCTTCGCCTCGCAGATTACGGGACAACTAGTCCACAGACCACAGCTTTACAGCCGTCTACGAAAGTGGACGTCCTCCACTTGCGCAGAGTCATCACTATGGAATCGTAGAAGTGCCACACGACTCTATGCTCTATATTGCTTCAGTAGTGTGGCTACAGAGCTTGTGACTAACAAGAAATAGTCATAAAGCCGTATTTGTACCTTCAGCTCGTGCTGTATTCGCCCACGTGGCTGCTCTACGCAGTGAAACAAACTCACGTGCTGGGCCAGCACGAACCACTTTCGCCCGCCTGCAAGTTTCGTATACAGGACGAATGCAACCCGTATGGTTGGATCAGTATGTTGCATCTACGCAGTCGCAAAATGAAACGGTAGCAAGCTAAACCGTGGCCACGGAGCCTCTGCGATGATTTAAAGTAACTGTCTGTTCTAAGGTAAGCGCTTTCATTTTTTGGTGCATTAACAAGTAATATGGAGTAGCTATTCACGTCTCTCCAAGGCAGTAGCACCCCTGTNCATTTTTTGGTGCATTAACAAGTAATATGGAGTAGCTATTCACGTCTCTCCAAGGCAGTAGCACCCCTGTATTATTCTAAGCAAACAAAAAGAGTAAAGCACGACTGGGGAAACAATGCTATGCGAGGCAAGCACACCTATCCGGACACACCAGCGCGGTGGTAGGAGGCAGTTAACCACGCGCCATCGCCACGTAAGGCACGGACAGTGAACCACCCTGTTTCCCTCCCCTACGTTTTGTGCAAGAAAATCCACCGCAGCGCGCTGTCACTCAATCGTGCAAGGGACACAACATGAGGAAACTAATATGTAGGAATCAGCGAAAATAAACTTAGCAGTTCCACTTTCTACACCTTGCTTACTGACCCACCACTGCACCTCAGGTCAGCGCAGACCAATCATGCTGCATCTAGAGCAGAGCTCCAACTTCATACATTGGTTGCTCATACATCATTTTTCCGCTGTAGCGCTGGCGCACTCTCTAGCCGAACAAGGTATAATTTGTTTTGTTTTGAAGACTGGTCTTACATAATCAAGATGGCGGAGACGCGGCACATAGATGGAGCACACCGCCAATGCAGCAAGGTGACGCTTCCTTGTAGGGCACTCAAATCGCTTCCAAATGTTTGCAGGCAGCGCAGTACACATCAGGTTTTCGTTTTAAAACAAGGGCGGTACTGCAGTGGTGGAATGGGGATCAAGGCCATGACGTCAATGCCACGCCCCAAGTTGTATATGCAACGGACAAAGCAGGCTGGTTCATAAATTGCATTTCCGCGGTCCTCTACAAAGATTTAGGTGTCACCACGCACCTATGGCTGAGGCAAGATATCCACTGCCAACGCAACAAGCAACAACGCTCCGCGTACCACTATAAGAATGCAGTAGGTGACAGTGGTCAGGGGGGTCGTGATGCTGCCCCAGGTTCCACGTTGTTCGTTTATGTGTTCGTGCTGGGTGCACGAAGCGACAAATCGCAGTGATGTTCTGTCCGTGTTGCGGCTGCTTCGTCTACCACGCCAGACGCAACCTGCAAGCCAGCGACCTGCAACGCAGTTACTAAGAACCGGCGGACGCCTTGCGGCAAACAAGGCACTGTCGCTAATAGCGGGCGGGGAACTACGACTGCGCTTATTTCACTGAGTTCGTGTAGCGCCGCGGATAGCGGTGCACTACAGCAATGTACTAAAGAAGCACAAACCTGAGCGAATGTAGAGCAATGGTCAAAGATGCATCTACAAAGATATGCTGCCATGCACAGGCCATTTCGACGGTAGGCACATTGTTGCGAATGGCCCCCTGCAGCTACTCATTCCATCACCAACTTATACTTAAAGCCAGGCTCAATCATCTCCCTTCGGTGCCCCATGCAGCATTGCTCTCCCGCATCAAAGACGCACTCTCTCGGCCTGCAAAGTGCATTCCCCCGTGCCTTCCACACACCATGTTGAATCATCGAAGAGGCACACAAGGCGCCGTCTTGCTGTCCTAGACGGCATCGTCCATACTGGATCAAATACACAGGAACAATCATACAGACATCCCCAGAGATGTTTCGCCATGTACTAAAAACATTGACCTTCCACAACATGCTACAAATAGCCCTGTTCAGCACCGCAGGTCAGCACGAACTAGGGACGAACTAGAGGTTAAAGCCTAGCTCACCTCACACGCANTCACGCAGCATTTGACTGGTCCGGCAGAGGCGCACTCTCTGGGAATGCAACATGCACGTCTCATTGCCTTGCACAGGTGATGTTGAGTGATTGAAGAGGCACGCACGTGACACCCACACGAAGGGCCCTGACAAAGTAATGAGGTGAGGCGTCCAAGCATAATACATGGATCCGGTGCAAATATCTGCCGCTTAGAGGCGAAGTAGCGGCTTCTCGTCCCAGACCAACAGCCATTGCACGACGCGGCGAGAGCGTGACGCAGCTCTGGCAACTTGATAGCTTCCCACGAGCGACGCACAGCGGACAGCCAGGTCGCGTTCATACGTAGCAATTGCACTCTAACCCACAAAACTGTACTGATCACTATGCAGCTAGACCCACCAAGGCAAATGCGCCGCCCTGCATGGCGGACCACAGTCGTCCCTCTGTTGCCGCCGATTTGCATTATAGCGCAACAATTGGTCATGAAACTGAAGCGGTGCCACACATCTGCCTGTTGATTGTTGATTGCACTGCATTCTGCGCCAGACGCGATGCAATGGAATAGCCCTATTTTATTGTTGAAATCGTGCATGGAGCGCCGCATTTGATGCTCCTAACAACATTGTTCAAGATAGTAACGCCGGCACGGCGGCGCCGCATTGCGGAGAGTCAGGCACCATCGCTACTCACGCCATGGAAACTGAACCAACACGCCAATTTCACACAGGCTNTGCGGAGAGTCAGGCACCATCGCTACTCACGCCATGGAAACTGAACCAACACGCCAATTTCACACAGGCTCTATGCGCAACGCTCAATCCAAAGGCGCGATCTTGCTGTCCTAGACAGCATCGACCATACCGGATCAAATACACAGGAACAATCATACAGACATCCCTAGAGATGTTTCGCCATGTACTAAAAATATTGACCTTCCACAACATGCTACAAATAGCCTTGTTCAGCACCGCAGGTCAGCACGAACTAGGGACGAACTAGAGGTTAAAGCCTAGCTCACCTCACACGCAATCCACTAGCTTCTCACGCAGCATTTGACTGGTCCGGCAGAGGCGCACTCTCTGGGAATGCAACATGCACGTCTCATTGCCTTGCACAGGTGATGTTGAGTGATTGAAGAGGCACGCACGTGACACCCACACGAAGGGCCCTGACAAAGTAATGAGGTGAGGCGTACAAGCATAATACATGGATCCGATACAAATATCTGCCGCTTAGAGGCGAAGTAGCGGCTTCTCGTCCCAGACCAACGGCCGGCGAGAGCGTGACGCAGCTCTGGCAACTTGATAGCTTCCCACGAGCGACGCGCAGTGCACAGCCAGGCCGCGTTCATAAATACAGTTGCACTGTACCCCACAAATGTCCACTGTCCGCTACTCAACTAGACCAGCCAAGGCATATGGCTGGTGATGCATAACGAGCGATAGTGGTCAGACAATCAATTCAAATATGTGTGTTAATGTAGCAGGGATACATAGAAGTGGCGTGGCTCTTCTAGGTTCTCTCTAGCTGGCTAAGGTAGCTGTGGTCTCTGACAAACGCAACTTACTGTCTTAAACTTCACCAAAGAAGCAAGCAGAGCCGCAAACACAGCTGCTGCCGCCGCGTGCAGAAACGAGTCCCCTGTGCAAAAATGCCCGGTGTCAATGTCTGGCCCTCGGCAGCACGCAGCTGTAGGATTTGCAGCAACGCTAGGATTTTTTCCGTACTTTGACGAACGCAAACGTCCCACAGAGCATGGAACGTTATCCACTATTCCTGCAACCTGTAGCTAGCGCAAGCTACTTCACCTCAGATTGCGCTCCCTAAGCCAAGTGGAAACCGTAACTACCATGACTAGTCAATATGGAAGCGCTAAAATACATGTGCAGCGGCGGAAGCTAGAAACCCAAAGAAGGCCCAAAATATTGCCACACACTCGAGTTTACAGTAGCCTGGAGCTTCAATGTGTGCACAGGCTGCCATTTCTTTGTGAATCTCTGTTCTGTACAGGCAAAGCAACGCACCATCTGTGATAGCAGGAACAAATGTTGGTAAGTGCCAGTGCTTGAAAGGGATACTCACCGGATCTGTGGGCACACGTGATTCAGCGTATATACTCTACCAGTGCTTAAGAATGAAAATCTATCCTGAAGGAGAACAGCCGCTAGGGAAGACTCGAGGGAATAGATTACAAGCATTGACGGTACACCGGTTCCTCAAAGGGTCACAAGGCCATGGTAATAAAAACACTAACAACTGTCGGCAGCTCCTAGGACAGGCTCTTTTACCTGCTGCACAGTTCTATACAGCGTTCGCAACAAATACGCACAGAGGGCCACCACGACAGATCACGTCGCGTCAATGCATAATGGCACAGTCATGGCGTCATTCGTCAATGTGGCTGTGTTGTGTGATGACACTGACTCACGCCCTGGACCTGCGAACACCATACGTAGCAGCTCTCACGCGGCGGTGGAGCTGCAGCGAAGCATTCCGTAGATCGCTTGCGAATCGAGCCCTTTGGGCACGTCAATTGGGCAACGGAGGTCACACCACTCCACATCATCACAGTTCAGGAATTGGTTGCGTTTATGGCTACGTCGTGTGATTAATTCAACGTATTGACAGCATACAAGTGGATCCTCCTTGAAATAACTATGATGCGCTTTGTAGCTAGCTTGCGAATAGGGCCCTTTGGTGCGTCGATGGAACAACCAGTCGATGCTGGTCTTCCAACGCGCATCAGATGTGCATGCACCGGAAGGTGCTACCGGTAGCATAGATGTTCAAAGGAAGGATTCTTCCGCGTCTCACTACGTTCCATGGCCGTTTAGGGTATACAATATGAACCGCTATCCCTGGAGTACATGCAGCTCACAAGAGCACTCCGTTTCGCACTGTCAGACCTCCATATGCAACCAAAATGCGAAGCGAGTATCAACATTACAGCCAAAGATATACCTGGAGATGAGCTACAACCCTCAATGCCCAGCATGCTGCTACAAGCAGCCTTTTGCAGCATCGCAAGTCAGCACGAACTAAACGTGCGATCGGAGAGGTGGGACTTAGCTGCACGCCCACGCCGCTCTGTTCTGCTTCAGCACAGGCTTACTTTCTAAACAGACGAACCAATCTTCTTTGGCATCCAGAAGCAATGCTAAATCATTAAAGAGCCACCCAAATGAGACCGAGATGCAGCCCTTTGCCGAAGTAGCGAGACAGCGTTCTCATGCATATCACGCAATCTCTCAACACATTCCTGACATCTACATAAAATATTGCTGCTTTTCCTTTCAAAACAGGGGCGGTACTACGACGAGGAAACACACAGTTATGGCAACATGTTCATTTTCCAACTGCGACGCGCAATGCAAAGAGGCCACAAACTGATAAACCCCAAGTACAACGTTCTCCACGTTGATGGCCATGGCGCACGTACAGCTGCTACAATGTTCGCAACGGTCGCATTCACCGTGAGTTTCAGTGTTACACGTACCACTTTGATTCTGCAGTACAAGGTAGCAAGTAGTCATGGAACTGCAGTGGCTCCTCCAGTGGCTCTCTCAGCGCTAGTTAGTCTGGCTCCGTTGTGTGTCCGAAGCAGCGTACTGCCTTGAGCTGCAGCAAACATAAAGGGAAAGCCGCAAGCACAGTTGCATTGTCGCCAAAAGTTACTGCCGTGTTCAGGAAAAACGTTCGGTGAAACCCCAAACCAAAACTGCTCTGCACTATCGTTGAAAGCATGCCTGCATCTCAACAGCAAGCACTTGTAGTATCTGAGCCCAACGCAGACTTGCTGCTGTATTATGACAAACGCCAATGTCCTACAGCGCGCGCAACCTAAGCCGCCATTCTTGCAACGCATAGATAACGGACGGTACGTCATCCCAAAATGCGATCCCAAATAAATGCGGAGACCAAACTTAGTCAGTATGGGTTGCCAAAAACACATGGCGTACCAGCGGGTGCTAACAAACGTCGCAAGTTATGCATATTCCTGCTTACGCCCGCCCACCGCAAAGTGGACCTCCACGTAAGTTTTTGACTTCCACGCGTTCGCGGTTCTCTGTTTGTGGAGGAAGTGGCTCGCTATTGGGTCAATGGGGGTTAATTTGGGAGGGTGGGTGCCCAGTACAGATGCAGTAGTGCCCAATAAGGAGGGGCTTTAGTTGTTTGTATAGCACTTTTAGATTGGCGGACAAGAGGTCGCCTACAAAAAAATAACAAATTAGTACACTCCGGGAGAGCTGCAAGCGCGCATTAAGTCAGGGGACTGGTGTGTGCACAGAAGGCGCCGGCAAATTATCAATTTTACTCTTCCTTGGCACACGATAAACTGCTACCAGAATTCCTATTGCTTGATAAAACGATGCAAGCTCGCCGTACAGAACATGGACCGAAAAACAAACCACGATTCACCCGCCATTATATCCTGCCACATTCTAAGCACCAACCGTGCATGAGCCCCGCAAACGGTGGCAGGCCCACAGCAAACTAAACCACGAATCAGGGCCGGCGGGCAGCGCCGATGACAGGCTGTAAGGCTCTTTTACTTGCTGCCCAGCCCTCTAGAGGCGTCCACTAGTCAGTCAGTTATTCGCAGATCCGGCCATCAAGACACATCCGAAGAAATGA